>JAAGNO010029759.1:0-20398 GCA_033439905.1 Ceryle rudis
CCCTGGCCCCATTGCAGGGGAGCTTGGCCGGGGCTCTGAGCACCCTGCTCTGGGTGCAGATGTCCCTGCAAATGTCTGTGGGTCAATGCATTTTTTTTCTCAGCTTTCTTTACTCCTATTTTTCAGGTGGTCATCCCCTGGACACCATGTGTGATTGCTGTGACTTGAAGGCAGGAAAGGTCCAAAGCAGTGACAGGAGGACAAGAGCGGTGAGGAGCCCCGAGCACCCTGGGTGCTGTCACAGAGCCGGGGTGCAGCAGCTCCCTGCTGAAGGTTGTCCTGCAGGATGCCTGGCCCTGGCAGTGGTCTCCTGGCATGGAGTCCCTGCTGTCCCCCTGGGTTTGGCAGCGCTCCTCCCTCCCCTCTCCCCCTCCGCAGGAAGGAGCTGCAGCGCTGGAGGGACGTTGCGGTTTAAGAGACTTAAAGGCCTCGAATCTCCCCGTCAGTGGAAGATTAGAGCACATTTCTCCTCCAAATTCCCACCAGAAGAAGCGAACTTCTGTAATCGTATTCAGGGCCCTGTTATCCTCTTTTCCGAGACTCATCCCATTGAACGTGAAGCATCTCCAGGCATGCCCAGGAGATCCGGGGTGCCCTGTGCTTGCGTGGACAGCTTCCATCAGAGGCATCTGTCTTCTGAGCATGAGGTCCTGCTGCCGGCACCATGTCCAAATTCACCTGATGGGCAGCGCCCGCAGTGTGGGTGCCGTGGGGAACGTCCCCCCTGTCTACGGGCAGAAAATCCCCAGCAACTGGGACCTCATCTTGGAGTTCGGTGCTATTGTTTGCAAAGGGACTGAATCTGAAATTAGGAAAAACTGCCTCCTGTTGCTGTGTGGTTTTTATTAATGAGCATTTTACTGGGAATATTGTACTCCGAGGACACAAGTTGTCATAGAGGAGTAAACCCTTGTCTGTGGCTGGCTTCTGTGGGTAGACTGGAAGACCTCTTTATGACTCAAGATCTGCTTTGATGGGAACTACTTGAGGCTATCACCTCTGAAACTAACTCCTTAAAATCCAAATTCCTGGTGCAGGCTGAAACATTTTGGAGCCGTTTTCAACCATCAGGACACTTCAGCAATTATCCCCAAGGTTCAGAAGATGCTGAAAATTAGCTTTGTGCAGCCTACAGCAACTCGCCGCAGTTCTTTTTACCTTAGTCCATAGAAACCCGCAAGCATTCCACAGGGAATTCTCACTCTCTTTAAGCAGCATCTTCTGGACACAGAAATGTTTTACTGTGCCAATCTCCAACCGCTGATCACCTTGAGTGGCCCTTGCAAGCAGCTCTGGTGAATTTTATGTCAATTCCCATTCACCCCGGGGAAGTGTCGGGGTGGGAAGGTGACAGTGCCAGGAACTTGGGAAGAAAGGGGCTGGAAGTTTTGAAACTGAAAATTACCATGCTCAAGGTAGAAAGAAATTGCAAATTTTTAACTGTGATCTGTCCTTAACATTTAGATAATGAAGTGTCTGTTTTTCTTCTCTAGCCTTTAAAGGAAGATCACATCTCAGTGCTCCAAGAGAAGTTAGATTGCGTTGCCGGCAGCTGGCTGCAGCCTGTGATATGACGGTACTTTCTCACCCTCAGGTACGTGATCTTATTAATTTTACCAGTGATCTGGCACTTCCTATGGATAACGGACAAGGTAGGCAGCTAATTCCTTTTCTTTTTTTTTTTTTTTCTTCTTTTTCTTTTTTTTTTTTTTTTTTTTTTTGTGGAGGAAGAACAGAGGAACAGAGAAAAGTGAGGAAGAAAGGAAAGATGTAATAAGGCAGACTTTCATGTAGTTGCAGTTAAAGAATCACAGGACACATTTCTTCCACTTTCTGCAAAACCATGGAGCATTTCAAAAGCACCCGCACATTCAAACGGCCAGGAATATTGTGGTTCGTACCTCTCTTCCATTGATCTCTAATTCTACCATTATCCAATGAAAAATACAAATAAAACAGAGCACTAGATGTGCCACAGACAGTCTTCAAACGGATGGCTTGGCGAGGGAGAGGAGGAAATGAAGCACTTAAATCTCTCATCAGATGTTCTGAAAATTATTTCAGCTGCTAAAAATGCTAAACAAATTTTTATTTCAAAGGATATGTTCCAAAATCTTCCCCTTTGATAATTGCTTATTTTTTAAACCATCTGTCATATATTTCATTGCCACCTCAGAGGGCCGATGCTCCCTCCCCTGAGTGCCGGGGAGGGGACGTGGCAGCCCCCCCAGGTAAAGCTTTGAGCCCCGGCCCTCGCCCCAGCATCCCCTCGCCGTTGTCTGTGCACCGCATGTGGCCGGGCCTCAGGCAGGCGCAGTCCCTGCAGCTTAGGGTATCTTGCTCTGTGATTCTGCAGGTTGGAATTTCTTTTCTTTAAAATTGTTTATTATTTCTCATTAATTATCTAGGTTTAGATTTAAACCCCATCTCTCAACCTTTCACAGTCCCGTGAGGCTACGTCCTTGGCCCTTTAACTACTCTCCCTTACTGGTAATCTCCATCAAAATGTTGGGCATTTTTTTTCTTCTTTCTTTTCTTGGAAGTTCCTTTAGTCACAAAACAGCTACAAAAAGAATGAGTCTGAGTCTGCCCAGCTGGTTTGGCAAGGCAGCACTCACTGCTTTCTGCCTTGCTTTATGCTTCTCATTCCCTTTGTCTGCAGGATGACAATCTCTGGCGGCAGGGACGCGGCCTCGCACGCGCCATTCACCCCAAGCAAACGGCAGAGCGGCCAAGACTTTTCTCCAGCAGGATTGGAGAGCCCCCAGGGGCCAGGTCCCGTGGCCGCCGTGCCCGGCCGGGGCTGGTGCCGATGTCGGTAGGTGCCCCGAAGGATGCCAGTGCAGCTGGGCTGCTCAGGGGGTACCACCGGGGTTGTATCGCGCAGGATCGTGCCAACGACTGTTGCGTTTCTCTAGACTATGGCACGGCTTTGTCTGGTTTTCACGTTGGCATTTTTAACGCTCCGTGCCCATTCACTGAAATATTCTAATGAAATGGTGAAATGGTGCAAAGCCGCCGGGCCAGGGCATCGCTCCGCTCAGGAGGGGCAGGAGAAGGTGCTTTGCGGAGCCTTGTCCCAGCAGCACCGCGTTCCAGCCCTTCCCGAAGGGAAGCACAGAGGGCAGAGTGCCACCTGCTGGGAGATCCCTTTTTGTCTGGCTTTCACCCCAAAAAAGCTGGGCGAGGGGTGTGTGTGTGTGTGTGTGCACAGACTGGGCCTGCGCAGGCGGCAGTGCTGCAGCAGCGAGTGCCGGTCGCTGCCCGACTGCTCCCTGTAGAGGAATGGGATGGAGCAGGATGGGATGGGATATGATGGGAGCCAGCCCGGGGTGCCCGGCCCCAGTCCCTCTCCTGGGGTCGGGGCAGCGCCTGCTCAGCCCGGCCCGTTGCCCCTGGGGTGGGGTGTGGGTCCCGGGGCCCGCAGCCCATCGGGCCGGGGGGTGGCAGCGCTGTGTGACACTCTGGGTTAGCACTTCCCCGCTAAATTGTCAGCAATGGCTTCTGTCACTGACAGCTCGACGCTTGCTCAGGCAGGTTTTTTTTTCTCCCCCTCAAACATTATTGTGAGAAGGTTTCAGATTTGCAAAACGCTTTCAATTTGGTGATGTTGTTGGAAAAATATTTGCTTCCAAATCAGTGTGCAGTGTAAAACAGAAGGGCTTCATGCTTGGTGCTTTGCATTACATGCTTTGCGCAGGAATGAGGAGCGCAGCCCCGGCAGCCTTTTCCCACTGCTGGGGAAGCCGAGCGCTCTCCGCGGAAAACAGGATGTTATTGCCTGACTTCATTTTCTTATGGGGTTAGGATTTCAAATATCAACTCGAAAATACCAAAGCTTGTGCTATTCATTGACAGATTGATAGCCCACACTGTGATTTGTAATCCTTTGGTGAACATCTTGAAATACTTATGTCATGACTGAGGTAAGGTTTTTAAAAACACTCGCTTGTTTTGTTGCACTTTTTTAAATGTTAGATTTGTACTCCTATTAGCGTGTTGCTAACCCAAACACTGCTGCACCCGGCTGTGCTTTTCCCCTTGCCGCTCGGTGCACCAGCACCTCTCCTTCCCACGGCAGGCCCGGGGAAGCAGGATGCGACCCCGAGCACCGGGGCTGAGAGCCCCGTCGCACAGCAACACCCGCCCTCCACAGGCTGGTGCTTCACGGGGCTTCCTCTTTCAGCTTGTCAAAATACAACCGCAGTATCAACCCAAAGCAGGGCACGCGTGAGCGACGAAGGCGCGCAAATGCCGTGCAGGGCTCGGTAGACAACAGGGTCAGAGCTGTTTTGTGGGACACCGACCCACAAGTGATGTTCCCCCACGACACGGTCAGCTCTTGCTCCGGGGGTCTCCTCTGCGCCATGCTGTGGTGGGGATGCTCAGCCCCACTGTCCTCCCCAGACTGGCAGAGGGCACTGGGGTGCTCTCGCTGGGTGCTTACACCCTGGAGCAGCTGGCACAGCCGGCAGTGGTGCTGGGCTAGAGAGCTGATGTATTGCTGCTCTAATGCATTTTGCTTGGCTGGGTGTGCTGCGGTCCTTGGGTTTTGGGTTTTTCTTAAAGTCAGACCTCTGAAATGCGGTGATCCTAAGGGTCTCTTCTGACATTATAGCAACATTTTAAATGAATTTTTCGGGGAATACACGAGAGAGGTAAAAAGTCAGATTACCGTAGCGTGTGCCGAAGCCATCTGACTGCACATAGCAAGGCTTTTGTGGTGGCAGGTGCCAGAGGACCCTCAGACTGAGCCAGTTGTGAGCTGTGGGCTGTTACCTGTTATTAACTCACTTGAAATGCCAGGGGAGCACAACCTGTGCCCCTCCAGTGAGAAAGTGCTTAGCGGTGAGGCTGGACACGGCTGTCCTGCCAGGAGAAAGCTGTCACAACAGGAATTTCTTCCCCAAAATGACATGGGGTACTCAAGAAAGGGAATGGCATTGGGGTGTCCCTGTGCCCCCCCATCCCCCCATCCCTGGCAGCCAGTGGGATGCTCTCCAGAGCTGCCCCAGGCACACTAAAGCACCTTGCCCACAGCCTAGTCCTCAGCAGAGACTTTTGCCACTTCATGGTGGTTCTCCAAGGTGCCCATGGGCTCTGCTGGAGGTCTGGAGGGTCTCTGGTGCCCTCCCACCCCAGAAAGGTTCTGCACATCCTCCTGCATGTGTGGCATTGGAAAGCAACCGCCAGCATCTGTATCCTACCCTGAGCTACTCGTGGTTGGATTTATGGGCAGCTTTTATCTCTTGGGAGGTCACCTTGCAAAGTGGGCACGAGGTGGGTCTGCATCATCTCGGGTTGTGCTGGACCACCCTGAGCAGCATGTGGGCAGCCACTTCTGCTTCTGCAAAGCTCCAGAGGTGGGCACAAACCATGGGGGATAACGTTCATGCTCACTGGCACCAGTTGAGCTCCGGGGTGGGGATTCACCGCTGATGGGGGTTTTTAAGGAAAAGAATTCCTTGCTTCTACACACAGCTAATGGTAAAAGTCTGGGGAATATACTGATGTTTCTGTAAGAAATGTAATAATCACAATAATTACAGATCTAAAGCATCCGCTTTAGTGGGGTGGGGCCATTCCTGCTCTCTGCCCACCGGTGGCGGTGGCAGCGGCCAGCCCCAGTCCCTGCTGCCATGGGCACGTAGCTCAGCCATACACTCACTGCTGCTTCTCCCCCAGAACTAACCCCCAAAGCCGACACCGTTCTCAGGCTGGAACAAGCTAAATCTCCCGTTTAAAGTGGAAACAAATGTGCCCTGCGCGAGCGGGTACGTTTAATTCGAGCGATGCGGGGCCGGGACTGACAAAGCCTGGCGTAGCCCCATGGCAGCCCCCCGAGCGCCGGCATGGGAAGGGGGCTGCCTGCAGAGACATCGTGCATGATAATGTCTCGCTGGCTCCCTGGTGCCAGCAGTCGCAGCTCATCTGTTGGCAGCCGGCAATGTGCTGAGAAAATGTATCTATTGGATTAAAAAAAAAAAGGCTATAGGGTGACCAGATGTTCTGGGCACCAAACCAGAACAGTTTGAGGGAGGGGGAATAAGATGTCTCTTCTAAACTCGCATGAAGGTCTGGGGTTGTCTGTTCTCTGTGCAGAAAGCTCGGTCCTTCAGGGTACGCCGAGTAGCCTGGAGGCTGCAGGAGGCATCATCGTCCTCAAAGGCGTGATGTTTACGCAGCTCACTCTCCATCTGACCCGTGGCAATAAGCTGCACCTACAGTAAGTCTGCTTTCGTGCTGGTCATCCTCGGGTGCCTGAGCGACCTCTCCTTAGGGGACAGGGACACTCATGGCAGCCCTGAGAGCTGTGAGCCCCCTGTGTGGCGGGATGACAGTAGTGGTGGCTGGTGGTTTTATGGAGACGCTCGCTAAAAGTTTTAAAAGGGTGCTGGTGGGGGGCACTGAACGCACTGGTTTGGGGCCCAAGGTGACCATGCACCGAGCTGGTTTGCCTGGTATCCCTCCTGTCCTGGTTGGAGATGCCCTTGCGGCAGGAATATCTCTCGGTCACAAATTCCCCTCGCTCCTCTAGTTTTGCTGTATGTGACGAGCCAGGGCTGAGCTGGGCTTTATCCTTGTACTGGGTTTAACCTCATTAGCTGATTGCTCAGATTTAACCTGAGGAGGTCATGGGGCTTTTGGGGAGTGCAGCCCGGTGGCTCCTAGAGACCAGCACCAAGTGAACAAATGTCCTGGTGGAGTGGCTTAGTTCCTATGGGAGACACTGGGATAATATAAGGGGAGGGCTGGAAAACAGGTCCCCTGGGGAACGTTGCTGCAGATTTAGAGAAAAAATGGAAGTTTTCTTCCACTTCCTCTCCCTTCAGACACTGCACAAAGGGCAGGGTGAGTGACAACGGGACAAATCCTCGCCAGTTGCTCCAAGTCATTCCCAGCCCGGCTCTTACGCTTTGCATCTTTCTTCCTTCTCTCCCTTTCCCAAATCATCTGGAGTTTTGATGCATGGCCCCTTCTATTCACATTTCCACCCATTCTTCTCAGACCACGTGTATGGGTTGGTTTGCAAGAACAGAGCCTTGCGTGACTCCTAGAATAGCAGCAAGCCCAATGGCAGAAGAAAAGTCAACTTGAAAAGGAATAGTTCCCCCTTAAGATGAATGCAAATCAGGGAGCCTGAAGAATAGTGGGAAATCAAGTAAAGTCAAGTCCTGGAAACTATTACCTCCTGCTGGTAGTTTAGGACTGTACAAGAGCCAAGTCCACAGACATCAAAGTGTTTACAAATTAAAATAAAGTCGGCTCTCATGGTGCTGTAGGAAATGGGATGGGCTGATGGAGACCCAGTGTGGGTTTCTTCATAAAAGGGCAAAATTAACACGGGAAGGAATTTTATCATATGAAATTGCTATGTGCAGCTGACACTAAATGTCAACGGTGGTTATAAAAATGACTCTTTAAACCATTATCAGCATTATAGGAACCACTGGTGCTCACGGCCAGGATGCATGTTGAGGACACGTAGAATGAAACGTCCCGTGGAGGAGCCCAGGTCCTTCTGGAGACCACAAAAGCAGCCCAAGTGACCAAGCTAAACCAGAGACCGGCTTTTGGATGGCTGAAATCAGGTCAGATGAAATCCCCCTTTGTTCTGTTCTTTACTGGTCTCAAACAAACAGCATAAAAGTGAAAAGCTTTTAGACTATAAATAACTCGTCTGTTCAACTGGCAACTTTTTCTTGTGAAAACAAAATCTATTTCTATCATCTCTTTTTAAGAGCCTTTTGAAATGACATCTTTGTAGATAAACCTTTTTGGGGAAAAAGTGTTCTTAAAACGCTTCCCCCTTCCCTGCTTTTGGTTACCTTCAACCTGAGCAAAGCAGTGACTCGAGGGTGGTGGGAAACAAACCTGGATAGGCTGGGTGAGGAGATGTAGGTCTATGAAAGCGATGACTGGGAAGTGGGATCAGGTGCTTCCACCAGTGATCAGTGCATTGAACTGGAGCTCTTCGAGCAATTCATGTCTCGAAATACTGATACCCCCGATACCTGAATCCTGCACTGCACAAAGGCATAGGCGAGAGGAGTCACAGAGAGGCTGGTTCCCTAAACTGCTGACACTCACTAGAAATGAGCGGTTGTTTTCTAGAAGTTACGTTTACGAGACGTGCCCCCGACCACATAAAGAAATGGACCGGTATAAACAAGTAAAACTGTGCAAATGTCGAGAGACCCGCCGGCTCTTCCAGCCCGAGTCCAAGACAAAATCCCCATCCCCTTCCCTTACACCAAACCCAGAGGGGGGAATCTGCTCCTGCCCACGAGCCTCCCCATCAGCTCTGCAGAAAGACGGCAGAAGAGATTACAAACCTCGACAGCGCTCGTTACAGGGACATTATCCATAAAGCATGTAATCCTATCCGAACCTTCCCACAACGGTTTCACAGTACGCCAGAATTTTTTTAGGATATTTTCTATTTTCATCCCGTGATCCCGTGTAATACATAGTCTTGGCATTTCTTATCACTTCCAACCATGCATTTCTCATTTTTTTTTATGTTTGTTCCAAATTTCAGTGCTGTGCATCCTTTTTGCCTTAGACCAAAAGCATATCGCACATTCTCATCATTTTAATTAAACTAGGGCCAATCCAGGGCAAATGTTTGATTTTGACTCAAAAGGTGCATGCAAATCACAAATTCCATTTGATTCAGGATGGAAAAGGCTCCCTGCCACATCCGCGCTGTACACGGAATTAAGCAGGCTGCCGGAGTCGGGGCTGCACGTCACGTTAAAATGTGTCTGTGGTTTTGCACTGGCCGGATGGATTCAGACGCCC
This sequence comes from Ceryle rudis, assembly GCA_033439905.1. Classification (NCBI taxonomy): domain Eukaryota; kingdom Metazoa; phylum Chordata; class Aves; order Coraciiformes; family Cerylidae; genus Ceryle; species Ceryle rudis. The sequence continues at coordinate 8,806 of JAAGNO010029759.1, forward strand.
AGCGTGAGGTGTGTGCGTTGTCTTCAGGAGCCCCTGCGAACACGCCAGTATAAAACTCAGATCTTTTCACCTGAGGCAAGCGATGTTTACACTTCTCAACTCCCAACAGGCAGAGCCTTCAGCGTGGGTACCGACTGACATTTGCATGAAATCTCTACTGAAACACAATCTCCTAGCACCGTTACGATCTCAGAACGACTTCCTCTCATAATGGCTTTCCATGAAGAGCGCTTCCAAGCGCAGCTGCAGAGGTGGCACCCGTGGAGGATGTGAACGTGCACCCTGAGCTGGAAAAGCACCGTCCTGAGGGGGTGAATTGGCTTCTGCCCCATGAGAATTCACTGTTTCTATCTGGACAAAGCTGGAACCATCGACAAGGTACTTGTGAAACACCAAAGCTGTGTCTCAGAAACCGTCTGGTGGAGGAGGCGTGGGGTTTGCAGCCCTGGCTTCTTCCTTCTCCGCCTGATTTGCTGACAGCAAATGCTGCGCACCAGAGCTGTACCAGTACCGGTGCTGAACCAGGCCAAGCGCAGCCTTGAACATTGTCTGCAGCCGTCTCTGGTGAGGATACTCACTCCAGAGTTACTCCGGGATGCCGACTTTCTGGTAAAGCCCGACTTAGAGTTACAAAATAAGGAGCAGATGCAATTTGGCATGAGGGAAGGTGTTCCAACAACCCCCTGAGACAGGACCTGGGAGCGGTGAAGGCTCTGCCCTTTGGGGAAGGCACGGGGCAGTGTTGGGCTGGCTGTTTACGGGTATCTGGCAGTGCCCAGAAGTCACTGGTGTTGCCATCTGCTGGAACACTGCCTCTCCATCCTGGGAATGTAGATCATCTTGTTCTGAGAGAGGTCATTGTTATCATGAAGCTGTTCCTTCTTCCTGTTTCCCATTACTGACAGGACGCGAGTTTTGAACCGCTGCTGTATTTTTTATCCACGGAGAGTTCCTCAACGTGACTTTTTTTCTTCATGCCTGCTGGTTCAGCCAGGCAATCCCTGCACCGTGGGAGCAGCCTGTGTCCTCTCCCGGCCTGGAGCTTGTCCAGAAGACAAGCGCACGTTGGCTGAGCTGGCTTGAGATTTCCACGGCCTCATCTCCTCGCCACGTGCTTTCTCATGCTCACAGAGCAGCCCATTGGCTTCAGGGTTCGAAAAGGAGCTGCTGAGCTGCAGGGCCTGTAACGGTTTAAGCTCTGACGACGCTTAGGACCTCCCGCTCCCTGAGCCCGCAGCTGGACCGTGCAGGTGGTCACGTTTTTATTGTACTGGCTCAGTGAGTGTCTCCGCTCATGGTCCACAAAGCCTGCCCACGTAGCTCTTCTCCTCCTTCCGCGGCATTCACCTCTGATACACTGCGAGGGACAAATCACATCCTTCTGTCTTACAATCCTTAGAATAAATGAGCCAAGCCCTGGTGGTCTCCATGCCTGGAAGACCTCCCAGTGTCTTGCTCATCCTCATGGCCTCTCTCCACCTGTCCCATCTGTGTTCCTCCGGTTGACCACAGCCTCTCCAGGTACATCCTTAATATCCTGAAGAGGCATTGTTGATCGCCTCTCTCATACTCCAGCAGGAATGTTTTTCCCGTAAATTGCCACACCGTAGGTTGTCCCTCCTAAGTTGCGGTAGGAGGGAGGGAAGCACGCAACACAGAGGTCTTAACACGTCGTTCTGCGGGATGTTATCAGCACCCCGGGGATTTCTCTGTGGTGAAAAGCAAAGAACAAACGTTCGCCGTTTTCAGCAGTTCTGATTTCATTTCCTCCCTGTCTGGTTGCTGCATTATGTGACATCTTATCGCTAGATGCTGAGGAGCCTCACTTCCCCGTGCAGGCGCTGCCACTGCTGTCACATTTATCGACTGCTGGCATGGATAATGCTTGTGAAGCATCTTAGCGTGTAGGTCAGGCAGCTTCAGACCAACAGGCTCTGCACGAGCTGCCTGGAGCGTGCCTCGCGTCTGGTTGTCGGATGAGGCCACACTGTGACCGAAAGGATGTTCCTCTTGCCCTGGTCACAGAAGCCACAGAAAGCCCTGGGCTAGCACTACTGCCCACAGGTCGGGGGCACGGTCACACTTGTGACCAGCATGTCCAGCACAAAGCTTGGGCTCAAGCCTTTCAGAGAACCATCCACCAACCCAACCTTTGCTTGTTTCTTGGCTGTGACACCCGCAGGATGAAGCACGTGTCTCTGGCACGCAGTCAGGTGCTCTGGGGTTCTGTGGCACCGGCCCGCGTCTGACTGGAACAAGGCTGCACGTCTCCAGTCTCATTTCTCCAGTCTGAATGAGTCTTTTCTGCACTGGGGGTTCATCGGGGTGGAGACAGTTTAATGTGTTTCTAAGCATCCAGCCCAACACTGATGGGAGAGGAATCAACCACAGCCCAGGAGAAGCTTCAGGAGGCAAATCCAGGTGAGCAAAGAGGGCTGGGTGCAGCTCCTCACTGTAGACTGAACCTCAGTGGGGTGCTGCCGAGTGCTGGTGCTTCAGCCTTTGCAGGTAAATTCCCAGGAAGCAAAGAAATTCCCTACTAAAGGGATGAGGAGGGCACTTGTGCTGGCACCGACCGCTGGCGCACTCCTCTGGATGGTGGGTTTTGAGGCCCTTGGCACCGTCGTTTTCCCTTCTTGCATGTTTTCCTCAGGATCTAAATGTTTTTTCAGACAAACTGTATTCGAGTTATTTATTGAGAGTGTATTTTCACATGAAAAAATCTACAGGGTTGTAATTTGGATGTAATGTTCCCCAAAAGCCATTCAGGCAAAATTTCTTTTTAACTGTGGCTAATTACGTGCACTCGGTTGCTCAATACCAAAAATAAGAGCATCCAACGTAATGTTTATTATTTCTCTCGCAAAGGGGAAAAATCATAAATTCTTTCTAATGGGATCTTTAATAATAAAAAAGAACATAATCATTACTATCAAAAGATGTATGGCTTCCATGGGGTTTACTTACCAGCATTTTGTCTGATTACATCCCCGTTACACTCACAGCATTAATTATTGGAGACTAATTAGGCAAAATTGCAATGTAAACCCTAATGAAAGCCGGTCTCACAAACCCCTAACTCTCCTCGCCGCATCCTTGCGGCAAGGCAAAACTTTTTCCTGGCAGCAAAGAGCAGATCTTGCTTGTTCATCACTCTGAGTCTTCTCCAGGTGCCCGGGGACCGCGACGCTTCCCGCCGCCGAGAGGTTTTTGCGGCACCCCTTGGCTCGGTTGAGGTTAAGCAGGACTATTGACGGTGCAAGTTATTTTCCAGCTTTGCGAGTCGCTGCCCGCGGCAGTTCTCTTTCTTTTGCGAGTTCTCATCAGTGCTTTGCTGCCCTTCGCCTCGTCCTGGCCTCTGTGGCTCTCCCAGGCGGCCACGGAGAGCCCCCCGCGTGGCTGGTAGCCCGCCTGCAACGTGACCTCCCTTCCAGCTGGGCTGGAAGTGCTTACAGCATCTTTACTCCAGCAGCCGATGTGCTTGCTCAGCTAAACGAGGTCACAAATTTCTTCCTCCCCAAGGGGCGGCTGTCCTGGGATACAACCTTTCACAGGAGATCTGAAATGCGGTGAATTTCTGCTTGCTTGCACAGTTTTTTAGAAGTACAGAAGCCTGAAGGAGAGATTAGCCACCTCCATGCTGAACTTCAGCTCAGCATGCCCCGTGAACTCCTGTGCTCTGTGCTGGGGGTGGGAAAAAAAAAAGGGGAAAGAAAGCAAGTAGCTGTATTGCTTCTTTTGGGGATAACAGATCCATTTAGTTACTTTGCAATATCTCTAACTGTAGGTTGGCAGTGATAGGAACCCACACCTCGAAGGACCTCATGGCTTCTCACCAGCGGCAGGCAGAGACCAGCACAGGCAGCGCAGCAGCAGCAGCACGCTGGGCAGGAAGGTTCTTCTAGCTGCAGCGGTTTCATTTGCTTGAGGTCGATGAAAGGGACACCGTGCCCCCGAGCACCCCCTTGTCCTGAGACAGGGCTGCGCGCTGGAAAGCTCTGCACGCTGGTGATCGGCCGATCGGCCTCTGGCCGATCACCAGAGGCGTTCCCTGGCGACGGAGGGTTGGCCGACGCAGACGTGACCTTGCCATGTATTTGGAGGGCACTGAGAGGAGCCCAGCACCTTCCTCTCTGCAGCAGCCTCAAACGTACTTGAAGAGCTTTCGCACATCTCCCTTCACCCATCCCTTCCTCAGACTAAACAAGCCAAATTCTTTCAATCTTTCCTCTTGGGGAATTTTTTTTTTTCCCTCAGATCATTCTTGCTGATCGCCCTGGACTGTCTCCAGTTGGTCCCCAGCTTGCTCCAAATGCTGTGCCCAGACCAGAGAAAGTTTTCCAGCTGCGACCTTCCCAGCGCTGCCTGGAGTGGAGGATTGCTTCATGTGTCTTACACATGACACTCCTGTTTATACGTCCCGGTACGACGTTTGCTCTTTTTGCAACAGGATGACATTGTGTACTCAGCCCAGACACAACCCAGATTGCTTTCCTTGGAAAGAGTCCCTTGTATAATGTTTTCCTAAATAAAAATAATCATTACTTGAAGCTGTGTCCTTTCTAGTTTCCCAGTGAGGCACAGCTGAAGGGGTTTTTTGGGGGTTTTTTTTGGCCTTTTTTCTGTTTGTTTTTGTTTGGTTTTTTTTCCAGTGCTTAACATTTTCCCCCCATCATCTAGAGCCATTAATGTTGCAGAGAGACGACCCTCGTCGCAGTACACCCTGGATCCTTCACCATCACAGCCATCGCCTCTTCTTCGTATTCATTTCACTGGGCTTTTTGTATCAATTCCATCCTATCTAGCTAAAAGTAAATGTGGAAACTGGGATTTCTGTGCCTGTCTCAGGCTGATGCAGCTGCCCAGCAGATGTAGCTGCTTTTCAGTTTTCCTGTTTGTAAAATGGGTGCAGCTCGATCTGGCTGCAGCGTAATTATTGGCATCAGCCTGCGCTGTCAAGGACACAGCACCCACAGCTTCTTGGGTGTCTTCACACGCTGGTCCTCGGTGCATAGGCTCCCACTTCTGCAGGTTGAAGGCTGAGAACATTAAAGTTACATTTTACAGTTACAACCATATAAAGAACAACTGCTTTTTACCTTTATGCTAGAGATCCAGCCTTGCACGTTGCTTATTTTTACCCTGTTTTTTTCAGGAAGTCACGCTCATTAGCATCTCAATTTCTTTATTATTTGCATAATGCTAATGCATTTTGCAAGGCTTTCTACATTTCCAGGTTTTAGACAGAAAGAAACGATTCCATCCCAAAAGAAGGCTGTGTTCTGGGCGAGAATGCGATTTCAGTGCTAAGAAATCTTCCCGATACCGTTTTTGTAGGTTCAAGTCCCTTTTGATCGGTACAGGGGAGGCTGCTTTGGAATGGGCTTTTCTCCAGCAGCAGGTAACGCCCGTCACCGCTGCCCGCGCTTGGTTTAACTCCCGCACTTGAGCTCCGAGCTCCCGGCTCCCCGGTGGAAAAGCGGGAAAAAAAGTTCTCAAAGTTCATAAAAGTGTGGGGTTTTTTCTGTTTATATACAAAGACGTAACAGCTTTTGGGGTTTTGCTTGTGTTTTTGCCGCACAGGTACTGAGGGAAGCTGTGACCTCTTCAGCTCAGTAAAGCCTCGGTTGACACGATCCTCTCTAGCGCCCGTGTTCTCCTTGAAATCCTCGGCAGAAGGTGCAGTAAGGATGGCACCACCAGCTATGCATCCTGCACGGTACTGGCTAAGGGCAGCCTGTAATTACTGCACAGCTTTATCGGTAGGTAATTAAAAATAGATCCCGAGATGTCGTGTAACCATTACTTTTGTTCGTAACCACGATTTAACTCCATTGGACTCTCTGGTTGCAGAGCCACACCACGTATTCTGCCGTAGGACTGCGCTGTCCCCGTGGGCCAATTAGGCAGAGATGCCACCTTAGGAAAGGAGCGCACGAGGAAGCCACATGTCTTGGCTGCAATCAAGGCAAGTCATCACTTCTGCTGTTTATTTCTGATCTTCCCCATGGATTTCCTGGGAGGGTTTTGCCCTGTGAATTATATTTTGAACCTTTTAATTTATGCAGGGAAGATGATTCTGTGAAAGATAATATTGTGCAATTATCTACAGTTATTACTATAATAGTGAAATGGTGATCTTAATAATTATACTACTAAAGCTAGCATTTCATTAGAGGAGGGCAACTCCGGCTCTAACGACACCCTTTGATACACTCGTTCTGTGATTTGTTAATTGCACGCTCAGAATCAAGCGCTGATTCAGTGACCATAAACTCTGCTTCCTATAGCATCATTAGATCATCAACTCCCTAATAGCAGAAAGTTTTAATTACGGAGCACATGCTCTTCACAATAAATATTGCTCAGTGTGGCTCCAGCGTGGAAGCTCGGGGAGCCCCAGGGAACTGTGGGTGAGGGTTCAAATCGCAGCAGCCCCCCTCTCCCCGCGAGGCGTCGGAGCCCCTGGCCTCGGCCGCTGCCGCCTCCGGGCTCCCCCAGAGAGCTGCACCAGGCTCCCTTACAGCAAATGCATCAGATAGTCACTGACACTCGGAGAGGGCACCGGCACCGCCACAACGACGCCAATCCTGCCGGCTCACTCTGAAATCCTCCTGCTGAGAAAGGAGGGAGGGGAGTGTGGCCGGTGACAAAAGGTTTGGGCACCTGTGGAGGGACAACAGCAGGTTGGTTTTCCTCTTGTAAGCAGCTAATTCTAGTGCCGTAACGCTGATTATTTTCATATTGTTAATGTTTAACAAGTGTTAAGTGTTTAGGGTATTTAGGGCCTGGAGGATATGTCCTCTTAGCTAGACTTCATCTGCAGAAGCCAGGATTCTTGCTAGAAGAACACTAATGTTATCTGGGTCTGATTCTGCATCCACTCGGGCCAAGCTCCCGCTGACTTAGTGGTCTGTACGGGTTCGGAGTCATTCCCGTGAGGAGTGCAGGGTGCTCCTCCTCTTGGTGGGTGTGAGAGGGGGTCCCTGCCCCACTCTGTTCCCCTCCACCTCCCAAGGAGCTGGCCAGAGCACCCAAGTTCTCCTCCAGCCTCACCCTCAGGTTTCCCTCTGGCAGAGATGGAGTTCTTTTGGTATGAACTCCTCTCCTGCTGAGTTCAGTCCCGCAGGGGTGTGGAGGGGCCTGGCTGAAGCCAGGAGGGTGGCCCTGCCCCGGGACCCCCAGCCCAGCCGTTCCAGGCAGCGAGGGGGTTTGTGCCTGGGGGCTTTGCCGGGGGGTTTTAGCCTGGTGTGTGCATAGAGCAGGGTGGAAAGTGAGCTCTCTGGAGGATCTCCCACCCCCTTTCTACGCGTGGAAATTCGCACGCACGCAAAATATTTAAAAATATTTGAAAATTGTGGGTTTGTCCTCGGGGAACGTGAGTTTTCTCGGGAGTTCCTGGAGGCAAACGGATGGAAAGGAACACTAATACCACTGGCATCGGGGCAGTTGGACTCGATCTTCTTTAGGGTCTTTTCCATCCTAAATGATTCTATGATTCTGTAACAGGACCAGTCCCAGCAAGTGCTGGTGACGGGCAGGGCTGGGCTGGTGCCACATGCCCGATGGGTGCCCATCAGGTGCCAGCCTGCACGGGAGACCTGCCAGTCCCGTGGGAAACACCAGTCACTGCTTGTCCCGGAGCAAGGCCAGGGTGTCCTAATAGCTGGTGTTATTTCACACAATCCACCTGCTGCACTGCATCAACAGTCCCAAGGTCTCCTCCTCTTCCCCTCTCCTTGTGGAGCTAATTAAATGAACAAAAAGGAGGGAAAAGGCATTCTCAGGGAGCTGCTTTTGTCTCTTCCGCCTGAAAAGGCTGTTTACAGGGGCGTGTTTTAGAAAATATTTGGGAATTAAGTGGAGAATGGGGTAAACAGAAGAACAGCAGAAGTTTTACTCAAGTCATCCATTCAGTAGAGCTCCTTGTTCCCCCTTGGTGAATTACATCATCATCATCGCCACTGCATTTTTCATCATTACCTAAGAAGATTAACGGCTTTTGGATGCCAGCATGATTTTAAAAGTCCAGCCTCTCCTTAGCGTGTACTCATATTGTGTAATTCCCTATTAAGTTTCCCTCCAGCTTCCAGGGGAGAAGAGATCTCTTCTAGGAGCCCAAGCAGGAGTGAGATTTACTGCCAGATAGCCTTGTCAGATGTGTGGCAGAGCTCCTCTTGAACCTAATGGGATTTGCATACCAGCAATTGCTGAAATAATCGGGAGCCCAAGAGCTGTTAGGATCATACATATTCAGCATACATAAAACAATAAGGAATAAAGACAAACGACTGGGGGATGGGATAAAACCGTGTTTGGAGGAGTGACCCTGCCCGGCTGCAGCTGGGGATGTGCTGCAGCCCTTTCCCACCCATCCTGCAAGGTTATCAGCTGCAGGTGACTTTGTGGATGTCTTCACCAATTAATGTGGAGGCGGTGTTCTGAAAGATCCTTTAAATGCGAAGACGACTTGTTTTTTCCTATGCAGGAAGAGGAGCGTGGTGGTCCTCGATGCAGCAGCTCCGCATTCATCCCAGGGCAGCTCCCAGCACCACGTCAGTGTCTCTGGAATCGCCGGCACCCAGGAGACCTTCCAGCGTGTTTCCTGGAACACACCCTGGTGTTACTAAAACCCCCCTTTTGTTCTGAGAATTTCTGTATGAGCGTAACACAAAATTTCTGCCTCCCTGGAGGAGCCAGGGAGGGGGCAAATCCCTGCAACCCTCGGATAATGACTGTTCTTGGAACGAGTATTTGTGCCCTTGAGTGCTAGAGCTGAGTCCCCTGCTGCGGTGGTGGAAACTCCGTCGGCAAGTCTATTCCCTAACTGCTTAAACTCTGGCTAGGGAAGGCTGTCCTGGTACTGCACGTTCCCAGGACAAGAAGCCCACGCACAACGTGGCTTTGAAAACCAGAGCACGCAAGAGAAACAAACATCCCCACAGTGTGTTTTTACAGAATCACCACGTGCTTTCAGAACATCAACTCAACCCGTGGTGTCATCGATGCGTTTGAAGAGGTGCAGAACAAATGCTGGAGCGTAGAAAGGGCGGGGGGCCTTCGGGGGACAGTGCGCTCTCCCAAGGCAACGCGGCAAAGGGACTGAACCTCGACCCGGGGGATTGGTTGTCCCTCGGTGGTTTCTGGGTGAGCGGCAGATGGGGGGTAGGGGCGTCACACACGCGTTCCGTACAGACCCGTGCGTTATGCGCTTGTGTGTGGGGTGCACCGAGGGAGAGGCTCTGCTCGGGCCCAGGGGATTGTTTTAACAATGTTTTTAGCCGATACGCATGTTCTGAGGTGAGCGTTGATATTATTGGTTTCCCCTGATGATCTTTGAGCCTTTTGCTTTTGATAACAAAATGTCAGCCGATCCACAGGGAGTTATTTGAGTGATTTTCCTAAGACCATCCTGTTCTTTCTGTGGTGAGGTATAAATGAGGATTTATATATACAGTCAGCAATGTATAATCCGCCTTCTCTAACCTGTCTGGCGACTCCTATCAGAGCGTGCTGCGAGGAGGGAGAAGTGTGTGGAGTCAGCAGTAACTGTGAACGTGCAATATGTAAAAATAAATCAATAAAAAGGACAGGGAGGAGGTTTCAAACTTGATGAAGTGGCTCCAGGAGAATAACTCACAATGAGGGGGAACACCCACCTCTGTCTTCCCCGTGCTTGCTGTGGATGGAGGAAGCAGTGATGCCATCTGAGGCTGTAGCAGCCCCGTGCCTGGGTGCCCTGAGCCGGACCCATTCCAGGGGGATCAAACCATCCCTTGCCCCAGCACTGAGCTGCCCAGCAGGCAGCACACCACCACCCCCCCCGCTGCCGTGTCCCTTTGCCCCTCACAGAGCATCCCTGGGTGCTGCTGGGCCCATCGGCGCCGCAGTAGGTATGTTGCTGTTGCACGCACCGGCAGATTGTCCACCAGATGGTACAGCCTACTCTTTGAGAAATATTTGAAAGGGCAACAAAATACAGCAGAAGCCATTTGACAGTCCACATGGTTCGTGCAAAATTAGCCAAAATGCCTCCGCTGGAAGCACAGCCAGTGCTGAGCAAAGCTGGGGCTGCAGCCCAGGGAAGTCGCCTGAACCTTTGGAGATTCAGTAGAAACGCTGCGCTCTGCTCTGCTCTGCTCCTCCTTCCTCCCCAGCTTTGCTCTCCTGCAGACGTTTGGGATGCCTGGAAGTGAAAGCACTAGGGAGACTCTCCTGAGTTGCGCTGATGGCATCTGGACCCCGCGAGCCTTCTGGCTCTGACCCTGTATTTTCCAGCTTCACCCGAAATTCTTCCATTTTCAGTTCCCAGTAGGATTTTGTTCCAGGGTGGGAAGAGGTGGGGAACTACATGTCTTCAAATTTCTTCCCCTTGCAGGTTGTGAAGGGCTGTCCCAGGCTGCCCAGGGCAGTGGTGGAGTCCCCGTGATCCCTGGAGGGGTTTCCAAGCCCCCTGTGGAGCTGTGGTGCTGAGGGCCATGGGTCAGTGGTGCCCTGGCAGTGCTGGGGGAACGGGTGGACTCAGTGATCTGAAAGGGCTTTTCCCACCAAACCCATTCTCTGGTTCTGTGATCTGACCCCAAGGAAAGAGGAGCTGCTGCATTGCCTCTGATTCAGGCAATTAAAGGCACAGTCTCTGCTGCTCAAAAGCTGACATCTTCAGGTGGCTCCTGGCAAAAAATTAATACCGCTGCTAACTGTGCCACCTAGTCATGCTGTAAAGCAAATTAATTACTGCCACAGAACTAATAATAACAGGTTGGGCAGAATAGGAGCAATATTATGGTTTACCATCAGAGACTGTGCTGAGACTTTTGCCTCTCTGCTGCCCATGAGTGCAACCCGGCAATTGCTGACTGTAACGTTTCTATTGTATAGTTTATGCTAAATATGCATATCTTAATTGCATTAGTCAAAATAATTAGCTAATATATTTTTGCATAATGACGAGGTAAGCAAATATCACCATAGCTCAGTGCTTCTTGCATGAGTAAATTTGGAAAATTAATAGACTCCCAATTTCCTAATTATCTGTCTTTTATTCCAAACTCAAACAATGAAATGCAATTGCACACTCCTGGGCATCTTGTAATTTAGTTTGCACCTTGAAAATTTTAAAGCACCTGTTTTTCTTTTTCCTTTTTTTTTTTTTCCCCCTGTCTTCTGAAAAGGAAACGTGAACCATCCTTCCTCCCCTTCGCCGTCCTGGGGAATGAGGCTGCTGCTCTCCCAGGGCAGGTTCACAAAGTTTGTGAGCTTCCCAATTTCCAGACAGAGCTGAGGGTAGGAATTTTAGAGTAAAAGCATCTTAGACTTAAAAATGCATATTGAATTGGAAAAGTGTTACAAGTTAAGTCTTCAGATGGGGAAAATGGGCAGTAATATCTGTTGGGCACCTAATACCTCAGGAGGTGGAGCGACTCTACATGTGTGTTTTCAGAAGTGCTAGTCTGGAGTGCTCCTACATCACAAAAAACCCCCGCCAAATCCTGAGATGAAACGTAGGATCACAGCATCCCAGACTGGTTTGGGTGGGCAGGGACCTTTCAAGCTCCTGTGGTCCAACCCCCTGCAGGGAGCAGGGCCATCTGCA
>JAAGNO010029760.1:0-23397 GCA_033439905.1 Ceryle rudis
GCGCTGCTGGGCCCCCTGCTCTGGGTGCCCCTGCTGGCTGGAGCAGGGGGGTGGCACCAGAGCATCTCCAGAGGGTCCTCCCACCCCCACCATGCTGGGACTCCGTGACAATCCCACATAAGCCAGTCACTATAGCAAGCCATGCTCTTTGCAGGGAAATTGCAGTAGCTTTGAGGAAAAACAAACAAACAAACAAAGAAAAATTCCAAAGCAAAAAAATACCAACCAAGTGAGCTTGTCTGGAGACTTTATTCAAACAGAGAGTGCTCTGTTAAGCTGTTTGCCTGTCTTTCAAGTTGTTGATGGTGTTCCCCTGCTTGGCCAACTCCTCCCCAGCGCAATGCCTCAGGCAAGGGCTCAAATCAGAGAGCTTCTTCCAAGGCTTTGAAAGCTAAATTGAAACAAAGTTATTGAAGTTATTAAACTTTAAGAAGGTGCGAGTGCATGTGCCAGCTAGTTACTTTTTGATAAGTAGATGCTATTAATAGCACTTGGAAAAAAAAAAAAAAAAAACCCAGCTCAGGCTCTGCAGTAAAGGTATTCTTCGTGATACTTTTGACTATTATGAGATTAATGGAGATGGGGCAGTTTGGAACTGATACATTAATTTTAATCACTTAGCTCAGTTTGTATTAATGAGAGAGAAGTGGGCGAATCCTACAGAAAGGCAGGAGGGTATATAAACCTTAGAGGCATACGCGGCGATTAGGCATTTTTGAGTTAGAAACTTATTGCTCAGCCCTGAAAATAACTGACAACTGAATTTATCAGATGGACACATCCAGCACGCAGGGTACCGCCGCAGTATTTATAGCAGCGGCAACGCCACTTTTCTATTAGGTTAAGCAAATTCTGAAATAAATCTGGGGAGTGGAATAATTGTATTTCTTCCCACTGGAGACTTTCAAATGTGTGTATTGGGAGCGTGCTGGGGAATATTTGTTTGTGCTTTTACTGGGAATGTGGGTTTGACTGTTACTTTTTGTTGTTGTTTAATATATACACTTGGCTGTTTGGTTGGAGCTGAACGACTCGGATTAATCATATCACTTTTCAAGTGCCTTTGGTATCAGTTTATTTATAGACTAGAGGTGTAGGGTTCTATAGTATTTCCTGGCTGGCTTCGAAGCTGGCAAGTGCTCTTCTGTTCTAGCCTGACCTCTCTCTGCTGTAAGCTCATCGCCGTAGCCTGAGGCTGCAAAAGCCTGACAAGGGGCTGCCCTGGAACCGGTGTCAAGTTATTAAATGGTTGAAGGAAAGAGCTTTATACGGGAGCGACACCCCCGCGAATCTGCCCGGGGGCACCACCTCTCTGCCTACGCGTCGCGTCTATACGTTACCAGCCCGAGCACCCGGAGCCCTGCGTTAGACACTGCTAAGGTTGTACCCTGTGCAGGGCAGGATGAAGTGCTGCTGTCACCCTGTTGGGTTTGCGCTTTGCTCGTCAACGCAGCCCGGAGGTGATTTTAATGTGATGGGATGGATGAGCTTTCATCAGGAGGAAGCCTACAAATGTTTGTAGTTATAATTAGGAAATGTGTTAATATTCATATTAACCCGATTGATGTCAAGTCTTGGTTAGGCAGAAGGCTGATTTTTTTTTCTTTTTTCCCCAAGTGACTGCAACAGAAGATCCATTTACTTTGGAATGGGGAGTTATAAGGAGTGCAAATTTCTGATCATTCCTTTAACCAGTGAACAAATGGTTTGGTGCGTCTTCAAAGGTTTGTAGTGATGGAAGAAACCCCAAAATCATACAATGACAGACTGGTTTGAGTGGGAAGGGACCTTTAAAGCTCATCTGGTCCCACCCCCCTGCAGGGAGCAGGGACATCTGCAACCAGAGCAGGGTGCTCAGAGCCCCGGCCAACCTCCCCTGGGATGGTGCCAGGGATGGGGCAGCCACCCCCTCTCTGGGCAGCCTGGGCCAGGCTCTCACCACCCTTAAAGTAAAAATATTTTCTTTCTCTCCAGTCTAAATCTCCCTCTTTTAGTTTAAAGCCATTGCCCCTTATCCTGTCCCAACAGGCCCTGCTCAAAAGTCCCTCCCCATCTTTCTGACAGGCCCCTTGAAGTCCTGAAAGGCCGCAATAAGGTGAGGATGTGTGTTACACAAAGGCTATTTTTATTTTTTTATTTTTTTTTATCCTATAGAAAGGACCACAGTACAGACTCTGGGTGGACGATCCCTGTGCCACCACTGTGCTCTGTCCCAGCATCAGGCTGTGTCACTGCCCCAAAGCAAAGCTTGTTGACACTGCCATCTTTATCAGCTATCAAATGTAGATTGTGTCTGTCTCTCTAAAAGGACAAGATCATTTGGGTGTCAGACCACTGGAATGGGCTGCCCAGAGAGGTGGTGGAGGCCCCATCCCTGGCCTCACTCAAGGTCAGGCTTGATGGGGCTCTGAGCAACCTGCCCTAGGTAGAGATGCCCCTGCTTGTGTAGGGAGGTTGGACCAGCTGACCTCTAGAGGTCCCTTCCAGCCTAAAACATTCTAGGATTTCAAAAGTGGGAGCAGAAGATCCACATCAAAAGCTAGGCTGGTTATACCAGGGCACCCATCCAGGTATATAATTCAGGACCCAGGCTGATATTTGCACAGTGTCGAGCTGTCCTTGCTGCTTTGGGTCAGTGCTATTTCTGACGTCTCCATACCATCTTCCACTGCTCCATGAAGGTGTGCCCTTGCTGACCTAACCGAGCAATAAAGAAATCTGCTCTCTTTTTAATGCAATTCTAGGAGAAAATGGCCACTTTTCAGAAATAAAATGGTTTCTGCTAAAGGTTTCCCCAGTACAGATGCCCTAGTGATGCAGCTGTAGCTGTGCTGCACGGCTCTTCACCATGCAAAGTTTCTGACCTAAAGAAGAGCCCGTGTGCCCAAAAATTTGGGTTCTTTTTTTTAGCTCTCCAGCTGCATTCGCTGGTTTCATAAAAGATCGTAGCTCTCCGTGCAAACCTTGCTGTCTCTACCATGAATTAAACTCCTGTGTCCAAAAGGACTTGGTGTTGACCTTGGAAACCTGTTTAATATTAGGCAGACTGAGGAATATATAGAGAATATATCCCAGGGTGAATCACGTTTTGCTTGTACTCAAGCAAACAAAGTTTTGTACTACAATCAAAGGCCAAAAATTAGCTCTGAGTAGATGCAAGAGCCACAATGACACTGACTGGACAGCACTTTATCCCATGATTATTTATGTATTAGTTGAAGCCACGGTAATATTGAAGTCACCCTCAACTGAACATACAACAGTTTGTATTTTGACACCACTTCATAAACATTAATGAATTAAGCTGAAGTAAACACTTCTTTAATATCCACCTTTCCTCAACTGATCTGCAAAGGCAGATTAAAGGCAATGAGGAGCACATTGCAGTTCAAGCACATAAAACCCCCCTCCTTGCCCATCCAGAGCTTGAGGAGGAAAAAAAGCTTGAACCTCCCATCTGCTGCAGACCCATTAACGAAGTATCAGAAGCAGCTTTTATGTGCCCTGTCATTTGGACATTATACATAATGCGGGGGAAGGAGAAGGGTCAGGATCAAAATACAGTTCAAAAGGACCTTGCAGAGCTCAGTCAATTTGGATTTAGAGTGATAGAGAAGATCTGTGCTTATGTGCTGGAAAAAAAGAAAATTATACCTCAAGCTAATCTTATACCTCGCCGGTTAGTTGTCAGAATTCGGGTGATGCCACCTTCAGGGATTATATTTATGTAAAAATAACCTAGGCTGTGAACTGACACGCAGCAGCAGCCAAGTAATGTGGTAGTGGTCAGCAAAGTCAGTGTGCACAGAGATGAGGGGTTTGGTTTGGTTGTGTGTTTGGGTTTTTGGAAGGAAAGTAGGTAGAACTGCTTGCTGGTCCTGCAGCTGCTGACAGGAGCTGGTTCTGGGGTGAGTTGCTCTGCGTTTAACGAGAGTGATGTTCCATTGCTGGCAACCAGCGGTCCTGGATCCGTGCCGTGGGGGGCTTCATGGGTTGCTCCTGGCTGCAGATGGAGCCAGGCAGTGCCTGGACTGGAGGCAAAGTACTTACAGGCCAATTTTTTAAGGAGTCCTTCACACAAAAGCGCTACTTGTCTAAGTTTTGGACAAGCAAAACTCAAATATCTGCGGTTTTCTGCTGAACTTGCAGGAACTCCTGAAGGCAGACTTAATTCCCTTAGCATCTTAATGGTCCCTTTGGGAAAGCTGGCCAAGTCAGACAATAATGTTCAGTAAATCCTTGTTATCTATGCTTGCTTTAGTAATGAGCCTGAATATCATATTTAAATCCCTGTGGCTGCATCTCATATATTGTGTGGTGTGAAAATAAAATATTTCCGTTCGGCATTTGGTGTATATCACGGGCAGCTCTGCTGTGCTCCTGAGATGCCTGTCCTGTTATTAGCATCTTGTAGGCCTTTGAAGGGTCAGTGTGATGAATAGGATGGTGGAAGCCATCAGAGGCCAACATTTCAAACTGAAAATGGTACAGCTATTGGAAGGTTAGTTGAGATACTGTCTACTTACACAGGTCTGGCTTGGAAATATTCCTTTAGCAGAGGCAAAGTTTGATTAAGGGCTTTTTTCCTTGGATCGGGGCAAAGACAAATTAGAAGAGCAAGAGGAAAGAAAAAGAAAGGGCAGCTGGAAAAATAATATAGGATGTTTTCAGTATAGTCAGGGAGCAGACAGATACAACTCCATTTTGGAGGGGGAAGAGTTTAATGAAGTAACCCATTTTCTTTTGATCAGATTCGTGCTGCATTATGCAGAATATATTAAACGTTTCCCTGAGGGGTTATTTATAGTAGGACCAAACTTTGGGAACGAGGATTTGTTGGGTAAGGCTGTGATGTGTTTTGCTGCTTTGCCAAGGTGAATTAAGAAGAGCAAATTTTCACTTTTCACTCGTGCCTTGTAGTAGGATGGGGCAATGGATCCAAGCTCGAGTGCAGGAAGTGCCACCTCAACATGAGGAAGAACTTCTTGACTGGAAGGGTTATAGAGCATTGGAACAGGCTGCTCAGAGAGGTTGTGGAGTCTCCTTCTCTGGAGACTTTCAAGACCTGTCTGGCTGCATTTCTGAGTGATCTGCTCAGGTTTTGTCCTGCTCTGGCAGGGGGGTTGGACTCGATGATCTTCAGAGGACCCTTCCAACCCCCAACCATCCTGTGATGCTGTGAAATTATTATTGGTAGATCTAAGAACGTCTGTCTCTCCTTAGGTCATTAGAAAATCAACAGGCTCAAGAGTATCCTGGAGTTGTGTTTGGGGAGCTGTGTTTTGTCCCCCCTCTTCTGAGCAGAGGCTGTGGGGTAGACAATAGAATTTTAAAGGAAAGTCAGTCTAGAGGATAATCATATTTTTTCACCTCTGGGAATGCTCCTAAATGAGATGGAGGAAAGAGCACGTGCAGTTCTGAAGAGCTGCTCTGCAGCGCTCGTGGGGAAGGTGTGATTCCAAGCGAATTGTTGGTTCGGAAAGCACAGACTCTCTTTGCATGCAGGAGTTTTTATGTCCTGCTGCCTCATTATCTCAGTAACTTATTATAGTTTTATGTCTGTGTTGTGCTGCAAATGGACTGCCCATAATCCCCTTTTTATAGACTTAATCTGGCTGGTGATAAACACCTACAGAGTCGGCAAAGCATCTTCCTCTTGGTGGTGGGGGCACAGTCTGAGGTGTTCTTGGGCAAGCTGAGAAGACCCCTCCTGTCTGTATTTTCACATCCCTTCTATTCCAGCCTGACTTTAAAGAGGTGTTGGTTGTTGATGTTCCTGTGTGAAATGCAGCTGTGTGTTTACTTCTGGAAGGATCCCCGCCAGCTGTCATAGCTGCAGCCTTCTGTACGCGCACAGCGATGATGAACTAATTAACATCCCCTTTGGTACCTGGAAGGTAACGTTGGACCGGTCTCTAAAGCTGGGTTTTGGAGATTTGGATAGCTCAGGTGGGTACTGAGTGAGGTAGGCTGGATGAATTTTAGGATCTGCCTTCTCAAACATTCTGTGAAATAACTATTACGATTTCACATCACCTGTACACACAAGCTAGTTAATTTGTTTTCAGTGAACATTTGTACGAGTGAATTATTCACCCATCTGCAATATTTATCTTAAAAATGACTAGACAATTCAGCTCTGTGTGGAGATGTGCCTCCATATGAATTCATAAATCCGTGATCAGTGGCAGGACATTTTCTGCAGGGGCTGATGATCTATTTATTCTCCCTTCTCTCCAAGGGTTAGCCCAGGCCCTCTTGCTTTGACATGAACTGCAAGCAAACAACTTGTATAATATTTTACCACTTCCTAGTTTGAATGTAAAGCTCCAGCAATACTCTCTGCAACTGCAGCTTGTCAGGTTAGCTGCTCTCTCTCAGATGATTATAAGGCAGCGATTTTGTGCTCATTTTTTTTTTTTCCCCCCTTGCTCACAGCAGACATAATGAGCAGAAGGGATTATGTGATGAGCTGAAATTACTGAGCTAAATGAGGAATTGGAAATGCAAATCTGGATCCTTTGCAACTCTTAGTGGTCAGCTCTGAGCCAGCTAGCAGAGGGCTCACTTTTGAGAGGGGGTGTCACTCTCTCTATTCAGAGATTCTCGGAGCTCCCATGCTCTGGGGAAGCACAAAAAGGACACAGACAGACATAAATTCACTGGTCTGGATGTTGAAAATCAGTCTACCAAAATCAGCCTTACTTGCCCCGGTGGATGGGATTGCCCCAGGACTGGGATTACCCTGGGTTTGGAACTCCCCCTGGCTAGGAAGCAACTGGAATTGCTCTGAGTTTTGCTGGCCAGTGGTTTTCCTGAAGGAGAATGAGAAGAGTATTACTGGCAATTGATAGTTGCCTAAACTAATGATTCAGAAAATTGTTCCAACAGCTTCATCTTAAGAGAGCCTGGGCTTTAAAGAACAGCAAGGATCTTATATAAATGGTATTCCTCTGTAGTCATTAATAAAGTCATTCTTCATCAGGGAAGATCCACTATGATGAGCCTGAGGGACCCCATCTTACTAGTCTGGAGATTTGAGGCTTGATCTCAGCTTATATGAACTAGAGCAGTTCCAGTCAAGCAAGCAGTAATTTCCATAACCTTAGGAAGCGATCCTGACTATCCATGTTTTTGAAGAGCAAATTTGCTGAAGCATTTACTTAAGAAAATGCATTCTTTGGATAGACCAACATTTACTGAAGTGCACTGACATACACTGTGTGAGGCAGAGCTTTTACTAGAAGTTACTAAACATTATGGTCCTGCTTTTGTCTAATTGCTGGTAAGAACTATACCCGAATTTCTCTCCTAAGAGTCTCTTTCTTCATATATTTTCTTCAAGCCTTTCCTGAAAAAGAAAAGCACGCTTCTCTGTGACAAGAGAGTTTTCTTCATCTGCAGAGGAAAGGTTGTATTTGTCACAGCTTTAAATTATTCTGAAATGACTCACGATTCTTACCTTGAAAGCAAAGTGGTTCTCTACATTAAAGAGTCTGGTGAAGAAAGCAGCTAAAATACTGTAACCTATTTCCACCGATTTTTAGGATTTCAGTTCTGCTAATGCACGTGTGCCCTTTGTTAATGGCTACACGGAGAATAGAATGTTTTACACTTGAACTTCAGTACCTGAAAGTGAGAACAGTGCAGCTGCAGTTGTAGTCACAGAGCAGAAATGATCACACTCACCCTGGACTCTACCTGTGAAGTACTCAAACCTGATACCGAGTAGATAAGTCCTCTCCTGCTATAGAAGAGATTTTCCTAGTCGAGTCTAAATCAAAGTTGTCCTGGATCAACTAGACACCAGCTCTCTGACCTGTGTAATTTTGTTATCTGAGCTAGTATCTGCGGCGTGCCCCTGTCCACGCTGTTCTAATTAGAAGGATAACTAACGGAGCAGCGTGACACCGCTAACAGGGAGAGTGAAGTTTTAGTTTCATGAACAAATTAGTTTGAAGTTTCCTGTGGCCCTAAAGATTTTATGGTAATTTTCCATTTCTGCACAGGCATATTTGCATTTTGCAAGACGGTTTAGCTCTAATCATCTGTCAGATAGTGCCAATCTGTTGTCAGTGGGGTAGAGCCACCAGCTTAGACAGCTTTTAATATTACTGTGCTTGTTGTCTTTAATGGGCATCTGAGAGCTGCGTCCTGGGGACTGCGTGTGAATATTCCAGAGCAGAATAGGCAGTATGGTATCAGTCTGACCCGGTGAATCACCCAGACCAAGTCTGCAAGATGCTGTAGTCAACCAAGCTGGAATACAGTACCTGACCAGTAATGCATTGCGGAGCATTTCTTACTTCCCACTCTTGTTTTTCCATTTCCTTTTGCTGCACAGAATCTGCTGATCTGCTGAAGCACGAGGGAATGTGTATCCCCTGGGTTTGGCAACAGTTAGAGACATCTCTAGGTACTTCTCAGAAGTACCAGTTGTATGAACAGCTCTTCCTTTGGTTACTGCTGTTGGAAAATGAAGGGGCAGATTGAGAATAACTTCGGACCATAAATTCTCTGGATGTCTCCTCTCCTCAGCCAGTTCCTATTTTCTTTATGGAGACTGGCAGAAGGTTCTCATTCCTTGGTGGTTCTGCTGTGTTGAAACGCGGGTTCCATTATGAAGCAGTTAAAAATATGGCAGCTCTGTGACCTGCCTTTTGCTTATTTGTCAGACTTGGGCTTGTATGGTGCTGTGCAGTGTCCTTCCTCCCCTGGGCTGTCACCTCCTTATCATCACATCACAGATTTCCTCTGTTTTTCCAAACTACCCCTGCTGACTCCATCCCACCTCTTGGTCTGCTTGTGCATCCCCTCGCCCAGCAAGCCTTGCTGGAGGTTCACTTTTACAAGGCAGTAGAAGACTTTGATCCCAGTGTCCTGCTACGTTCTTGCCACCGGCACCACACAACACGTGCCTGTGGCTCAGGACATGCCTTGTGTGTCCCCCCTGCCCAGCAGCTTCACTTTTACCTTCTTCAGCTCTCTGCTGTTGCTTCCTTCAAAAGCTTCACTCTAACCGGAGCTTCTCTTTCTGCCCAAGCCCATTTTGATCCCACAATATAAAAGTCTCTTTCTAGATCTCTGCTCCCAACCCGCACCTCTCCAGACCATGCACCATCAATCTGTTTCCTTGCCTTGTGATGCTTCTTCCTCATCTCTCCTCTGCTGGCCTCCTCTCTGCTCTTGCAGCATGGAAGTGTCTCCTCGCTCCTTCTTGTAGATGTAGCCCTGTTTGTCAGCTGCACCTTTTCCTGCCTTGCTGTCCAGTGTGTTTTCAGATCATGAAAAATGTAATATACAAACCCCCTGTTCCTCATTCTACAACCCTAGGTGAACTTCAGCCAGCTCCTGTCACAGCCCAGGTCTCATTTGTTAGCCACTTCCTTGTCCAATTGATTATTTCACCAGCCTTACTGTTCCAACAACCTTATTGAAGTTCATGTAAATCGTATCTCCAATCTCACTTGTGTACTCTCTTGCTGTCCCTTTCTCAGAGATATGAATCAAACATTAATATTGATCAGCATTTAATGCCAGACGCAGAGGAAAATCTGCTTTCATGTAGTACAAAAAATTAATAAAACATTAATGAGGGCAAAGGAGAAGGTTGCGGACATGATGGCCAGCTCCTCTCTTTCCTCCTGCTCTAACAGAGCATTAGTTCACACTTGTGCTATGCAGTGGTCTGGGCTTTCAGCTGCACTGAAATTTGGATTTCATTTCAGAATCCGGATTACACCAGGACTTGCTGCTCGGGAGGATTGACCGAGAGACCTTAGGTGCTTTTATCCTCTGCATACGCAGGATGGATCCTCAAATGCTAGTGCTCTGAATTTTGACAGCAATCCTTTTAGCAAGGCTGGATGTGTTAATCACTCCTAAATGCCCTGCCTCATTTAGCTGGACACTTATTTGTGGTTTGCTGTGTGTTACCTGTGAAGTACGGTCATTTTTAATGGTGTAGACTGGTGCTCAGAAAGCAGCAACTGAGCTCAACTAGTGAAAGGGATTTTGGCAGGTGAGTCCCTGTTTTGATTTCAGGTAGAGGCAGGGGTTTGCTTGAGTTTACTCATCAGGAAGTGCTGAGGTATAACTCGAATGCTGAAAGTGCCTTCTCATCATTCCCCTATTGGCTCAAGACGATGGTGAGGGGAAAAAAAATAATCAATTCAGGTGTAAAGAACAGAACCAGAAAGGTAAATGCAGTTAAATCTACTTGGATTTGGAAATAAGGAAGCCAAAGCGACCCGTAAAATTATACTTTGATCTGATTGAGATCCCCAGCAGAGAGATCACATCTGAGCTGCGGCAAGAGCGATGGTCTCGCTCGCTGCTGCGTAAAGGTAATCAGGGAGAGAGCTAAGAGAAAACAGAAAGGTAGGAAAGGATGAAAAATAAAAGACGAATACAGGATGAGAAGAGCAGAGGACCCAAAGAGAGGATGAAGAACACAAACACAGTGACAATTGCATCTATAAAGGAAAAAACCCTCCGAGTACTGCTCTGAAATGAGTTTGTTCAGCGTAGATTGTGGAGCAAGTCCTCCAGATGGATCCGGCTGCTTTCGATATACAAAGGCATTGCCAAATATGCTTTTGGTGTCTCGGGTTTGATGCTCTCCTGGGTTACACCCGACTTTGATGTGGTTTATGCAGGTGTGTGTGAGGGAAGAAGCTGCACTCAGAGCAATTGTCAACTAATAGCAGGATGTAAGAAAAATAGGGCTAAAAAGATTATAAGAGCCACCTAATCTGGAGCTCTATCGTTATACTTCAAACGTCAGATCTCGCTAGGAAGAGAAAAAGCCACTTTTAGCCCAGGTTGGCTATTTTATCATGAACTTTGAAGATGTTTCAGTGTTTATCAGTATCTGCTGATTGTTTGATCTTCAAGTTAAGTGTAGCCCCTGCTAGATTTATGAGCTGCTGAAAGAAAGAGAAGCAGAGTTATATTTCTACCACACTACAGAGTAGCTAGAGATGCTGCAGTCTTCTAAATCATTATTGCTTATTAGGAAAACTTTTGTTTCCACTGCTGCTGGATGACAGTTCATTTTAATTTTGCTTTCTGAGGATCCTCTCCATCGATGACCTGCAGTCTGGGTAAGTGGGAATAAAAAGCAATTGACATGAAATCAATATTAATTCAGGAGCATGTTGAGTTTTTTCCTCCTTTTGTAACAGATACTTATCAGGGTGTTACGACCTGGCAGTCTAAGCCACCGAGTTTCCAAATGCAGGACTCTGAGGGTCTCAGAAGGATGCTTCTGAATGAGCCCAGGCAGTGTCCTTTGGGCCGTGGCTGTGCTGTGTGCTCAACTACCTACCTACTGATATTAAATGTCAGTTTTGTGTTCTTGCTTTTTATTGAAAGCAGTCACTGCTGTTATTTCCAAGACTTTGGAGAAACCAGTTTAAATTTCACAGCTGTTTTGCTCAGAAATCCATTGAGCAATGGCTTGGTTTGGTCAGTGTTTGAGTAGTGGGGATCTGGACTGGCTTTATTTTGCTTCATTTTAGGTGGAAGTGAAGGTAAAAAAACCCCATAGCTTTGTAGGTTGGTTTTTTTTGGTGGCATTTAAAAGGTTTAGACCTTTTTAGCAGAATTTGTCTTTTGTGAACCTAAGATCTACACTAGACTTTTCCAGCCATCGTGGTAGAGATACTAGAGCAAATTTTAAAGGAAGATCAAGTAGATGTTGCTGGGATTTTATTGAGGTTCTCCCCACACGTTAAGCAGAAGGAATCCCCGGGATGTGGGAAAGATAAGTTGTTGCCTGTGCATGAGTTTGGCACCGGAGGCGCTGCAGGATGCCATATATATTGGCCGTGCTGAAGGTTGTGAACAGTTTCCTATATAAAGACAAAAATAGGGTATTTAATGTAGGTAACATTAAGCAGGTAACAGTGGAAGGACTCCAGGAGGAACTTGCTGTGCAGAGAGCAATGAGCCAAGATGATTTTAGGGGCAACATCTCAGGAGACTGAAGGGCAAAAAGGCTGCAGCGCAGATGACATGGGAAAACCTTTACAGTCTTTTTATCAAGCACTAATCTAAACAGTCAGCCTTGTCAACAAAGGTTTGAGCTCAGGAGATTTGGGGGTTATTTCTGGCTTTGCAACTCTTTTTTTTTTTTTTTTTTTTAACCTTGTGCAACCCATTTTATTGCTCTCAGCCTCAGTTTCCCATGCTTAAAAAGGCATTCGTGGCACTGTCCCCTTTTATAGCTGCTTTGCTACGTATTTCATGACGGTGCATCATAAAAGTTTAGCACTACTCATTGCACCCAGAAAACTCTGTTCCAGCTCTTTTCCCCATAACCAATGGGGAAAGATGGTCCATGATCCGAGGAGGCTGGTCACTGAGCATGTCTCTCCTCCGTGTGAGGAGAGGGGCAAGCAAAAGGCTGCTATGCAGATCTGCCTTCTGCGTGCCGTGCCTCTGAGAGGGATGGAGGGGTGTCGTTGCCAGGGTTGGTAAGATGCCACCTTTAACCAGGTACCTATAAAAAAATGAGGAAAATGATGAATCATCAGTCTCGGGTGCCTGTTGAGTGCTCTTGTTAGAAACTGTTTCCAATGGTCCGTAGCTTCAGCCTGCTAAGAGTTATTCTGTTCATCCTCCTGGCTGCCCAGCAGATGAACAAAATGACTGACAGCAGAAATATTCCAAAACAGGGGATATTAAGCAAGCACTCTGATGACTGATGTCTGCTGTTCTCCCAGTGGAGTTATCACTCGTGTGATTTAAGTTGACTTTAGTGACATTTTTACCCTTGAGGATTTCTCTCCTCCTTTGCAGAGCTGTGTGCGCTTCACTTGAAGTTTTGTAAAGAGCCAAGCAGGGAGGACCTTCCCACTGCAGGGCTGCGTTTCCATCAGTGTCACCAGCATCAGTGACAGGGGCTTTTCCAGTGACAGCAAATGCCACGAGCATCCCAAGACTTGAGCTAGTTCTCTGCTGGCCACTTGATCAAAGCAAAGATCCTGATGTCAAGCTGTAGAGTCCTCAGCTGGCCTGGGGTTGCCCTGTCTGAGGGTCCAGGGCATCATCTCACACTGAAAGAGGAGGTTTTGACAAAGGGGAGTCGGACTGTTTTCCCAGATTAAGGCAGTGGTAGAGACTGGTCAGGATCTTTAGCTCTGAAATGGGTTTCCCTCAGAAACCTTGCTGGCTTTCAGGATGTGTCAGCAAGAGTGGTGTTTATGGAGGTCACCTATAGGGTGGCTGATGGGAGCATGCAGGAAAGGCAGGGGAGCTATTCCTGCTGTATGGGCCAAGGCAGGGGATAAATGCATCTTCCTTCATCAACCTATATATCAAAGCATATAAACAGAGGAGTGAAGTAAGTCTGCACTGTATCAAACAAGAAAGATGTGATGTAACAGCTTTATTATCATATGTACGTCTTCTTAATTGCACTCCGTGGAGATCACTTGCAAGCTTATGATGGATTTCCCTATAATAGGATCAAGTAGTATTTGATCTTAAGCCTTTTCCAACAGGAAGCTGAAATGAAAGGTGAGATTCAGACAAAACCCAGGAAAATGATTGCCTATATTTCATACCAGAAGTATTTTCTCTTAACAGAACTTACTTTTCGTAAATGTGCGACCCATTTTCTAGAGCCCATCTGTGTATTTATAACATGCTGTGGCAGCTGGAACTGAACACCAAGGACTGCACAGGTTGGGTTGGCCACGTGCTAAGCAAAGTAGCCGTTAGACATTGGGAAGCAGGGTGCAAGAGGAATAAAAATGCCTCCTGTGTAGATAATAATATTGACTTAAATCATATTTGTATCTGGTCTCAGAGGTCATCCCCAACCTTGAAGTACTTTTGGCTTCTGTGCTCAACGTTGGTTTTAGTCACTGGTTATTTTGAGTGATGGTTGTCAGAAAAAAAAAAGTAGAATTCCTTATTTGGGGATGATCAGCTGTTGTAGCGAACAGCCCAGGAGAAGGAGCTGGTCTTTATCACAACAGGAGAAAATGTGACACAGAGTTTAGGGAAGGATTGTTTTAAACTTCTTCTTGCCCTACTGCGCTTGTCAGAGACTGACGGGCAAGTCTTGCTGGCTCAAAGTGCTGCTGACAAGATTGAAGGTGTATTAGGAAAACTGCTTTCTCCTGGGCATGAAATTATTCCGACAGTCACTAAGGAAATGTATTCCCATAATCTACTGCCACTTTGTGTGTGCTGCAGAGAACTGGAGACTGCTTCAGTGAAAAAAAGAGACACCTTTCTGTATTAATACGGTGTAAAATCATCAAAAATCAACCACTTTATTCAGCAGTCAGGAAAGCAAACGGCTGTAATTAATGGATGCACTCTGTCTTCTATGTGTGCGTATTATTGTTATTCTACCCATTTCCCAGGCGCAGACACTGAGTTCACCAACAAAGGCATCTTAAGAAATCGTGATTTCGGTTGTATTCTCATATTTTGGTTTGCACTGAGGGCTCTCACACCGGCAGAACTGAACTCAGCTGAGTCTCAGGCCCTCGACCACCAGCCTTAGGTGAACCTCTCTCCTTGTGAAGAAGTTGGTTTTGACAGATTGGTTGGCATAAGGGACCGTGGCCCTATAGTTCCACGTTAGAAGCTCTCCATCTAAATATGCAGCATAGCTGCTCCAAGAGGTCCTTGCCAAAGAGGTTTGCTTCTGGGACAGGGAGTGATGACTGAAGAAAACAAATAGGAAATGCTAGAGGAACCGTACCGAAGAGGTTTACTGAAGGCTTTTTTTATGCAGTATTAGTCTTAATCATAGCTGCAGTAAATATGATAAATTGCCAGAAAGATGTGCAGAGTTCCTGCTTTGGGAACCATCACACAAAGTTAGTAAATGGTCCATTAGCTGGATCCACTGCTGCCCACTCCAGCTTGCTGTGGCCAGCCCAGGGCTGTGTCTTCGAGGTCTACCCGGGGTGCTGAAGAACTTCCACGGCTGAACTGTGCAATCTGCACTCCCGGTACAGCATCTCAAAGTGCTTCCAGGGTAGCTAGCAAAGTTAAAAACGCCTTGGCATAAACCCGCCAAGCTTTATCCTCCCCATAAATTCGTCCAAGGACTGGGAGTGTTTTAAGACACATCAACCTAAAGAAGTTTTAGAGTGCGCTGGAAAAGAGCTATAGTGCTGCGATTTACAGCCAGGAACGTTCACCTGGACAATAAGAATCCTGGTGCATTGAGCTGAAAAATATGCTGCAGTGTATGGTATTGGCTTGTTTGTAATAAAACACTAGCCTAGTACATTTTATTGGCTTTACAGCCATTTATTGTTTTGTTTTCAGAAATACAGTATGTAAGCAAAACCGATAAAATAGTTTATTATGTAGTAATTGTTCAAGAAGAGAAAGACCTATCAGAAGAGCTAGCTCTTAAAAAGTATTCGGCGGGTCTCGTGTGTTAGGAGACAAAATGGAGGAGATGGGTCAAGACCATCCCAAGTTCTTCACTATCTAGAGTGGGGTCGAAGGGAGAGAGTTTGTCACAAGGCCTTGGAGCTTTATCACTGGGAGTCCAAATGAGCCAAAAGTGCAAAGCAAAAGCATGATATTTACTTTTGGTTATTTATCAGGCTTTTAGTAAAAGGTTTCGGCTCCCAGAGAGAGAGCAGAGCAAATCAGAGGATATGTCTGAGACCAGACACAGAGCAAGCAGCAGTTCGACCAACAAGTATTGCATTCTGGTGGCCAGTTGTGGTTCTTTTTGGATTTTTCTCTCATAATATTAGATATTCTTGCTTAAATTCAAGTCTAGCCTCTGGAAAACTTTATCTACTTGCTCACCTCTCCTTACCTGGGCAGTTGTGTTACCACAGTGCATATGATAAAGTAACAGGTCCGTGTGTGTGTACGTAAGATGGGGGCCCTGGATTTCAGTATTTGTACAGGGAAGCTTCTTAATGACAAATGAGCAATTAGTGCCCGCCTCATAGGACCAAGTCCAAGGAGATGCTGTTGAAAGAAAATCACTGGAGATGTGATGGACATTTGATGGATCAAATAGGACAGAGCTGAGTTTACTGTGGTTTACACTGCAAATTTTACCACAAAATCTCAAGAAATGGACAAAATAAATAGCAAAATGTTGCAGCAAAACAGTTGGAGACCAGATAGTCTTCACAGAAGCACTGAGGCTGGAATAGACCTCCAAGATCATCAAGTCCAGCCTATGACCCAACACCATGACATCAGCTAGACCGTGTCACTAAGCGCCACATCCAATCTTTCCTTAAACACCTCCAGGGATGGTGACTCCACCACCTCCTTGGGCAGCCCATTCCAGTGTCTAATCACCCTTGCTGTGAGGAAGTGCTTCCTGATACCCAACCTGACCCTCCCCTGGTGCAGCTTCAGGCCATGCCCTCTCAGGCTGTCACGAGTTGCCTGGGCTTGGAGCCTTTTTTCTCTGTCTGTGGTTAAATAATTTATGTCAGTTTTCAACTCCTCTGGAGTAGCTCAGCACTAGTGTCTGGTGTCTCTGGAACAGCGATGTCACCACTCTGCCTTTTCCTGCTCAGCTTCTGTACACACAAGCACCCAGTAAGCAGCAGCTTTTCCAGGGGACAAAGCAGTTTTAGGGTATAGTGTTTGTCTTCCCAGACCCATTGAACAAGAATGTCCTCCTTTGTATCTTCATGGAGGTAAGAACAAATAGACAAAACCCAGACAAAGCAAAAAAACCCACCGCATTTCCTAACCCTCCAAAGCTGCAGGTGACTTCATTTCCCAAGGTACAAAACAGTCATGGACCACACGATCCTTGGCTTTGGACAGACGAGTTGGGCTATCAGCTACAGAAGGAAGGACTACTTCTGCCCAAAGGAGGCCAGATTCCTTCCCCACCTGTCAAGTACCCTGATTTTCATCCTGACCTGAATCTGTAAGGAGGAGCGTTGGGTTCCACCCGCAGCCTTGCAGCACCTTGCAATGTTTGCTGGATCCCGTGTCCTATTTAGCCTTTCTATTCAGCTGCCTGTAATTGAGCAGCTCTTTCCAGCACACCCGCTACAGCTTCATCCTTATACTGCAGGAACCAATTCCAAGCTATTATTGCACTGCTTAATGATCCTGCTCAGGCTGTTTTGGAAGAGTAGTCCTTAGTGTCTCACCCCAGGGATTTAAATAGGCTCGTACATCAAGGCCAAGCCTTGATAATTCCTTTATTTCTGGTGGCATTTTAAATCACACGGAAACCAGGAGCTTCTTCTGAGCAAGGAAATGACTTCCTGCCATTAGGCAGCACCTATCACCGACCAAGAACACTCTTGAAATTTATATTCTTTACCCTGGCACTTGCTCGGATCTAATGAATTGGGCTGGGACAAACAAATCACCGCTTTGAATGTTAAATTTCTCATAGGAGTATTTGCTTTTAACAATGGGTTTTAGTAGTAAGAGGTTGGTTTTTGTTGGTTTGTTTTTCCTTTCTATGTTTTTACTCCGTTTAAAAGCCCAGACAGAATTCCATGTTGCTATTTCAAACTGTATCTCTGGAGCTATCACAGGGAATCCCCAGTGTAGTGTCCTCTTCCCTGCGTGCTCTGTTTTCTTCCTTCTCCCTTTAACTTCTTTAACCTCTGAGTTAAGGACTCCTGTTAGGATTGAGGGAGCAAAACATTTTAAATCTTTCAAATCAAAGTGAGAACTTTTTCATTTGAAGGAACAATCTGCATTACGGCAATAATGAGCAATTATAATTTGGTAGCCTTTCAATAATTGTACCTTATCACTTTGTTCAACAGACGTTCGTTCACATTTTTGAGAACTCCTTTATGAACTCCTAAGATTATCCTTGTAAAATGACAGATTTCCCGGCCTTTTTCCTTTCCAAAGGATTTTCACTGCGTACGCTTGTTCTACAGAACAATTGTTGGTAGCGCTCCTGAACTGAGGGTACTTTCAGTTGAACCTCTAGTAGCGTGAAGTTCTTTATTCCCAGCATGTGAAATTCTCTTGACCCTTGTTGAGTGTCGTCAGAAATGGTTATAGACAGGTTTTTTTGTAAATGTTGTTGTGTCAATAGAAGTTTATCAGAAAGGCGGGAGAGGATAGTGCAGCTCTTGCCTTGGAGACATCTTTATGGGGTTTGGAGCTTTCCTTGCATAAGGGCAGGAGGATGGTGCCTGGAGGATAAAATTAGCATCTAAGAAAACACAGAGGTTGAAAGCAGTGGAAAGAAGAATTACTGTCCAGTAGTTTTTGTTTAATGAAAAAATCAGATCTGGGTTTTCTTTAGGATGCAACCAGTCCAAATAGGTGAGGAATTCCAACATGAGATTTGTTAGACGGTACAAATATTCTCACGTGTCCGTTACTCAGGCTTATTAAAGTAATGGGAAATTAACTCACTGATATAACTTGCTTAGGAAGGTCTGTTAAAAATACTCAGCATCAGAACTACAAAGAGTTTTGCTGCGTTGGTTAATGATGGGAGAATTTTTGTCAATCTTTCTGCTCCCTGATTAAATTCTGTAACTAATTAATTTGGTATCTGTTTTGGATTTTGCTATTTTAAGACTCCCATAAAGCACAGATTTTTCAAAATGGCTCATTATAAACGCTTCAAATTATAAATCACAGCACTCCCATGTTTTTAAGTCAGTAAAATTAAGAGGACTGAAGGTGTAGCAGCAGCTACAAATGCTGGTTTGCTTGGATCCTACGAGCAGGTCTTTGCCCCCACTGACTAATGCCACTTAGAGTGTCAGTTGTGAGATAAGGTCCTTGTGCTGCTCATTGTCATGCATTTAGTCCCAGTCTGCTGCACTGGGAGAACAGCCTGTCTTGGAAGCAAACACAGATTAGGCAGAGGTTGGAGAATGGGGCTTAGCCTTGAGCTCCCATCTCCAGCTCTGCAGCAGCTGAAGTGGGTGTTGGTCTCTTCTCCCAGGTAACTAGCGGTAGGACGAGAGGAAATGGGCTTAAGTTGCACCGGGGGAGGTTTAGGTTGGATAGTAGGAATTTTTTTTTACTGAGAGAATGGTGAGGCCTTGGAACAGGCTGCCCAGGGAGGGGCTGGAATCACCATCCCTGGAGGTGTTTAAAGAACATCTAGATGTGGCACTTCAGGACATGGTTTAGTGGTCCTGATAAAATTTAGTAGACAGTTGGACTTGATCTTGAAGGTCGTTTGCAACCTTAATGATTCTACGATTCAATGCTGTGAGTAGCTCACCACATAGCACTGGAAAGAGCTCTCACAGGGCCATGGTATCCACCTCTAGGGACTGAATAGCTTCTAAAGACTTTCAGACCATAAACTGAAACCAGAGATGGGCAGACCAGTAAAGGAAATGCACTTAAAGGGGGGTTCTGGGGAGCAACAGGCACCTGTAAAGGATGTGACTAAGCAGATGAAGGCCTCTCTGGGTGCTTCCTTCCCATGAGGAACTTTCTGGATCATAGACATGAGTGAGGGCCTCACTACCATGCTTTGCCAAGGTGGAAGGTGTTGGTGGGGCAGAGCTGTGGTGAGCAGAGTAGCGGTTTCATAGCTGCGGGTGGAGTCTCTTCAGTTGCTGTATTGCTCTGGTAGATATCATTCCCCAGAGTCCTGAACTTCACTACCAAGGTCATTTCAGTGTTCAAGTCCCCGAAATGAGAACATGAAACAGCTTCCTTAGGAACACCGCTGCAAGCAGAGTAGCAGGTTGCAGTGCCCAATCCTGCACTGTTGAGACCATCAACCGCGCTTGGCAACTGTAGATGATGAACCCTACGGTGCCATCCTACCTCTCCTGACGAGTCTTTCTCTGCTATTTTCTATGAGAAGTTCCCAAAATCTATTCTGCTGTTGTGTAATACGCCTCTGCAGCCTCGTCCTGCGACCTACACTTTCTCCATTGTAGCTGTTTCCTCCTGGCCAGCAAGGAGGTGGTCAGGATTGCTCTGTGTCCCCGCGGGTGTTTATCACATGGGCGTAGGGTGATGAATAATGCACTGAACTCATTTAACCGTGCTTCCATTTCTGATGCTGGCTCTCGAATTCAAGTACGACTTGGGTCTTTCTTTGTATTCAAGTTGATTGAGAGGGTTTAACCATATACAATATTCAAATAGCTTTTATGCATGAAGAGATTTTCAAGAAATCAATGCACTCTTCGAGTGAAATAATTAATACATGAACTGACTGCCCTTTGAAGACAGTAGTAATGCTCCTTACCAAGACCAATGCACTAATATTACATCCAGTAATGTACTTTTTAAAAGTTGAATTCCTCATCGTTGGTATTTGAGTAGGACACAGAATTAGGCATACCGAGCTGTATTTATTAGCAGGAAACTGATTATTATTACTGACCAATCTGCTTTTTAATGATTCAGTGAGCATGTTGGTTTTTATAGTAATGAGTAGCGGGCTCTTAATCAGGTGATCTGACAAGTGTGCAATTTGCCTGGAAAATTATGTGGGACTGCAAGTGGTTTTCTGAAGAATAAAAAAGGGGAAGGAACCTATAAAATGTTGGCATTTAGAGGAGGAAGAGACGGGAAAAGCTGAAGGGAAAACATTGCAATTCTTTGTGTCTCTCGGCTACATGGAGATACTTGGCCAAAATTCCCAGTTAGTACCAGGGTTATATTGTGCCCAGCTCAAGGTACATTTCAGGTCTGTCTTTGCTCTTTTCCACAGGAGGTCAAAGAAGCAGGAGAGTAGTGCTTTTTATGAGCGGGATGGTAATGTTGGTGCGAGGAAAGGCCAC
Source organism: Ceryle rudis (assembly GCA_033439905.1). NCBI lineage: Eukaryota > Metazoa > Chordata > Aves > Coraciiformes > Cerylidae > Ceryle > Ceryle rudis. The sequence goes on from JAAGNO010029760.1 coordinate 20,715, forward strand.
TGTAAAATCAGATGGCTGCAGTCCCCTTGTGCTCTGGCCACGTGGTTACGCTCCTTTAGTTAAAATGGAAATATTTATATTCATTTTGCAAATTTGTCTCATTCTTTTCCCCACTTCTGTGGCATCTTAGTCTTTCTACCAACCCGGTCCATCTTCTGACGCTTGTCTTCTCTTGCTTTGAACTTCTGAAAGATGCCTTCTCCTACATCCGAGAGCCTGGCTGAGGGAACAATGGTGGGTCTTGTGAGCTGCTGCTCACACTCCCCCCAGTCTCAGCAGTTTCTTACACTGAGGATATCAATGAAATGAAATAGCTGGCATCAGAGATCGAATGAGGCTCCTTGGAGACTTCTTCTGTTGACTTCCATGGCCTTTGATCGGTCAATAAAGAGTCACTGTCACCAGTGACCTTTACCAATGTACAACCTGAAAAATGAATATACTACTAAAACCCACACCAAACCTTATTTTTTCTATTTGATTTGCCTTTATTTATCAATCCCTCTCCCTGTTCTGCTCTCTGTGATTGACTAGATGGTACTATTGTATTTCATTCTGTTGACCCAGCTGTAAGTCGGCATCCAGTTGTGGAGTTCAACTCGAGAGGTATCGGACACTTTCCATTCCAATTGGCTTCATAAAGAAAGTAAATTAAATCTGTATTTAAAAGAGTGTTCGCAATAATTTATTCATGTCAGTCTCAGTGTGCTTAAGCAGGTAGATAGGAAACTCCCTAGGGAGCTGCTTTCAGGATTATCCACCAGTGTTTTTCAAATTCTGGCATAGCATCAGAAGTACTGCACCAACTTTTGTCATGGGTTCTACATCCCCTGTAGCATTTGAGTAATGAGTATCAGTCTGAGGCTGCTGTCTCCCAGCTCATGGACATACAAAAGTCCGATCAAAGGCTCGCTGAAGTCAATGGAAGGAGCCCCAGTGATGCCAGTGTGCTTTGTATCAGCTCCAACAGCACCGGGGTCCTTCATACTGCTCAGAACTTCACATCAGGCAGTGCGTGTTGCCTGGAGGAGCCATCTTTGCTGGTATAGACTTTCTCAGTCTTGGGTGTCAAAACTTATTCTTCAAGAGAATTTCCACAGAAGCCATTGGGAAACATATATAAATATATACGTTGGAAACTATAGTTGCCTGTTACATTGGAGGTCCAGCTACTTTTTTCTCCTTTCTTCTCCTTTCTCTTCTTCCCCAGCCAATATGCACAATACTCAATTAGAATTTCAAGGTAGCCAGTTTGTTTTCTTTATTTGCTTTGGAAAAAAAAGTCATTAAATTTGCCAGACAATGGAAACTAGGCAGGAAAGAATTCAGCTTTCTTGTTCTTGAAGGACTAATTGGAACAAGGAGGCAATTTCAACTCTGGTCTCATAAATACCCTTCCCTTTTTTTCCCCCTCATAGTCTTCATATTATTTTTATATTCTGCTCTGATCTCGTACAAAAAAAGGGTGTGTGAAGCTGATAGAGAATAAGCACTAGCAGTGAATCAGTGTCGGTGAACTAACTCCAGAAGTAAAAGTGCATCAGAGAGAAGCACTACTGCATTATTTTTGTCTACAGCACCAGAGCCTTGAGTATTATTTGGAAATACAAAGATGTCCTTTTATCCGTGTTGTTAAATTGAAAGAATTCCCTGCCTATTTGCTCTTTGTCATCAAAAGCTGTTGGCCATGATTGCACAGTATTTTGTATTGTCTTCTGTAAAACTCTAAAATGACTGTTTAGATTGAACGCCTGAAGTGAGCACTAGGTAACTAAAAGCACATTGTATTTCCTTTCCAGACCTTGGAGACAGATGTGTCACTCAATAGCATCTTTTCTCTATATTACAATCACAAGGTGCTTTAGTGCTTTTGTTCCACAACGATAAAAATTACTCTTTTTTTTTTTTTAACCTGTCTTGAAAGCCACTTGGTAGTGTGAAATTTGCTGTAGAGAAATTGTAAAGTTTAAGCTTATAGTTATATACAAGTTGGTCCCTGATGTCACCTGCAGTTGACCTTCCCAACAAGTAAATAGCTCAGAAACATTTGCTGCAACTTCCACCCTCACAGACAAAACTCCCACGGCTGCTGGAGTCATTCATTAGATTCATTACGGTAAAACTCGGGTAATTATCGAAACCCTAGGCTGTGTTACACCAGGAACTACATAAATTCAGCCTAGTAGATGCTCTCTGCTCTGATGAGCCCACAGTCTAAAAAGACAAGACAGCCTTGGGCTGGGGTTAGAAGTATAGCTGTGTTTTTCAATAATCTCACATCAACCTATGGATTTTTTAAGAGAATGATGGAACGCAGTCTTCAAATGTTATGATTCCCTGTACAACTTAATATCTTCTTAGTCTTCAAAACTCTATTTTCTTGACAAAAATAGATCGGTGATGCAGTGAGCATTTCGACACACATAGCCTAGCTAGCAAAAACCAACTCAGCTTCTCCTTTAAGCTTCCAAGGCTGAACACCACAAACCTATTGGTCCTTAGATGGCTGCTGCCCCTACTGTGAGAAACTATGGTGTTCTAACACAGCTTTAAATCATGCCACAAAGTGCTACCCTAACTGACTGGCTCTTAGATGAGATCATCTAGTGCCACCCCCCTGCTCCATCCAGCAGGGGCACCCAGAGCAGGGGGCCCAGCAGCGCAGGGTCCAGGCAGGTTGGGA
>JAAGNO010029761.1:0-31461 GCA_033439905.1 Ceryle rudis
CAGCCGTGCTGGAGGTTGGCCGCAGCGGGGAGGGGGTTACCGGGGCCGGGAGCTGAGGCCGTGCCGTTCGCAGGCGCCGTGCTGCGGGAAGCTCTACGCCTGCCGGCTCTGCCACGACGGCGCCGAGGGGCACCGGCTGGACCGGTTCCGTGTGGCCGAGGTGCAGTGCACCCGCTGCCGCCTCCTCCAGAAGGTGGGTCCGGTGCGGAGAGGGGCCGGAGGCGCCGCCGTTTGGGGCGGGGCGGGGGGCAGCGTGGGCGCCGCCATGTTGCTGGGGGGCGGGCGCGTCCCTAACGACGCCTCCCCGCTTCTCCCCGCGCCGCGGCAGGCCCAGCAGCGCTGCGAGGGCTGCCAGAACCTCTTCGGCGAGTACTACTGCGGTATCTGCCACCTCTTCGACCGCGACAAGCAGCAGTACCACTGCGCGGACTGCGGCATCTGCAGGTGCGTGAGCGGCGGGTGGGCTCCGGGTGGGAGCGGAGAGGAGGGGGCTGGCCTCGGCCTGACGCTTTTCTCCGCAGGATCGGGCCTAAGGAGGATTTCTTCCACTGTTCCAAGTGCAATTTATGCCTGAGCTTGAGTCTCCGAGGGAAGCACAAGGTAAGAGCACAGCCCTCTGCTAGAGAAACTGGGCCGTTACGGACCGGACCAGTGGTCCCGAACTGGCCGGCGGCCCAGACTGAGTGGGGCAGCGGACGCTTTGGAAGGGAGAGCCTCCCTGGGAGAAGACCTGGCTGGGCCGAAGAGTGGAGCTCGCTCCACTCGCTCTGAAGCTCAAGGACAGGTGTACGGTCTTGTACCTGGGAAAACATAATCCAGGCAGACCATGATCTACTCAGCTGGAGAGCAGCTCTATGGAAAGGCACCCGGGGGTTAGAAGAATATACCGCTTAACTCCAGATCCTAAAAAAAACCCACAACAGCAAACCACTGTGAAAATGAAAGCTGATAGTGCCTGGGCTCCATCCAAGGCCATACGGACCAGGGGAGCGTCAGTCTCTCAGTGCAAGCAACAGCAACACAACGCGTTTCTGGGCTGGCTTTGCTAGCAGGTGAAGCTATAGGCAAGAAACATCTTGGTCCCCTTCTCTCCTTTTAAAAGGAGCTGTTGAATGCAGGTCTGACTGTGGAAGTTTGAGCTCTTGTTCTGGCTGCGGTACAGGAAAAGCTGGGCTGCTTGCCGCTGCGGGAGGGAGCTCTGGGAGCCCTTTTCTTATGTCTGCTTTCCAGCTGTTTGGTTTTTAATGTGCTCAGCCACCTGGTAACTCTCAGAACTGCAAACCTGAATGCAAGCAGGCAGCATTCCGTACGTCTTTTCTTACCGTTCTGAACAAAGCGTAGAAAAATGCAGATATCTGTGCAGTAAAATAACTCACTTTTTTTTGTGTGTGCATGTATTTGCCAAGTGTATTGAAAACGTCTCGAGGCAGGACTGTCCCATATGTTTGGAGGTGAGCTGCTTCTTTTCATGTCTCGGATCTGTGTGTGGCCAAATTTCTGACTGCGCTTGAATTAATTTTCTTGTCTTTTGTCCGCTGCTTGCCTCGAAACAGGACATTCACACGTCTCGCGTTGGCGCCCACGTCCTGCCGTGTGGTCACCTCCTTCACAGGTAAAGCATGGCAGATACTTGAGTAGCTGCTGCCGTCTGTGCGACATTTAGTCAGCGGCGCCGCTGGTTGAGCTGCACTCGCAGCGGGTTTCTGGGGACCCACATGGTAGGGGGTAGTCTCTGTGTCATCAGGAAATGCTTTCTTTAAAAGAAGGGATTTTAAAGAGATGTGATCCATAGCATCGGGTGCCTTTGGAGGAATATTGCCACATGTCCCTTCCCTCTCCCCTTTCTGCTTCTGCCTTGTGTCACGGGCGCAGCTTTTTGTTACTCTGTTGGCTCTCTGTTTTTCTGCCCGGTTGTCTCTGTGTTTGACATAGGTCTCCACAGACCGAGTCTCCCTCCAACTCCTGTCCATCTGAAATTTACCCTGTGGTGCCTCACGCTCCCGTTTTTCACCTGAACAACACAATCCTTGTCACAGTGTTGAGTCTGTTCCCTTGTGTAAGGATAGAAGACCTTAGAGTGAAATCAAACACTGTGCTTTGTCTCTGGAGTTTTGCCTGAGCACCTGGTGATTTTGGTGGGAAGCTTTCTTCTCACCTAGGCTACTTTTTGACTCCTGGTTTGGGGATAGCTGTGCACCGTTTCCCTGTGTTCAGTCCAGGTGTGTTACCAGTCCAGAACCATCTTCTTACTCAACTTCTCATTCTGTTTTCCTTTCAGAACATGTTACGAGGACATGCTAAAGGAGTAAGTATTTCTAAACATCCCTTAATATTCTCTTCTCTTACAATGGCCGTAGTGCAGAGAGATAACTTGGAGAGGCAAGGATCACCATGCCAATCCTCTACCAAATAAAGCCAAAAGGGCTTTATCCTAAAGGGATAAAAGGCTTTTGATTTCCGATTCTGTTTGCAAGAACTTCCCAACTCGTGGTGTTTCTCTTTGGTAGGATAAGAAACTCGTTCTTTAGGTGGACTTGTTTTGCCTTCTGATTTAGACTCCTTTGGGTTTTCCCCCCCTTTCTGCCAGAGGTTACAGGTGTCCTTTGTGCATGCACTCGGCTTTGGATATGACGAGGTACTGGCGGCAGCTGGACGATGAAGTAGCGCAGACTCCTATGCCCACAGAGTATCAGAACATGATGGTGGAGGTAAGGGAGCGTGTCTCTGTCCTCGGCAGGTCGGTGCCTTTGCGTTGCCGGCGGTAGAGGGCACTAGCGACCTGTCCCCCGCACCCCCGGGAGGGAACGGTGAAGAAAAGTGCCTCTCCTTACAGTCGGCATCCGCTGGGTTTATGAACGCACAAAAAAGCACGCTCGAAAAAACAGAACAGAAACAACCCAAAAACCACGACCTCGTGGTGTTGTGGTATCACACGGCAGAGCAGTGGCTTGGTCTTTGGAAGTCTCCTACTTTCCCCAGCGGTGGTAGGCGCTGTCATAGCGAAAAGCAGGAACGTTGGGGGTTTTAGCAGCTTGAGGCTTCATGTTGCAGACTAAACATGGTGTGGTTTCTGCAGAAGTATTCAGCTGTTCGTTTGTGCAAGATGAGCTCGCAGAGACTTCTGTTTTTTTGTTTCTTTGTGTTACCTCGGAGCTTTGGAGCTGGCTGCTGTTTGCAGGTAACGCCGAATGAAACAGCAGCGGTCGTTAATGGTTTTGGGGCATCTCTTAGGGCTTAGACAACCCATCCTACCACCTCCTAGAGTAAGGATATTTGGGGATAATCTGTTTACTTCCTGCTCTGAGAAGAGCTCTCCCTTGCCTGTCTCGCACAGCAGAGTGGCTACTGTGGCTAGCTGCCATTAGACTGCCCTCGTGTTCACTGGAGGGTTTCTCTGGTGGTGCCCTACGTCGAGAGAAGAAGCCAGCCAGCACACGCGTATCCGGGACTCGCGCAGGGAGCAGAAGTAAATTCTCTGGGATTACACAGTGTGATCGGAGCAGTTACAAATGGAAAAATTAATGCTGTCTTGGAAAGGAAGATGTTTTCTGCTTTGTCCCCTGATGGCAGACCAGTTCTGTGGTTGCTGGAAACATGGTTGCGGTATCTTGCCAAGTGTCCTGCTGGTGCTGAGGCCTCTCTCTGTCTGTCTGTCTCTCTTCTCTGTGTGTAGATCCTCTGCAATGACTGCAATGCCCGGTCCACGGTGCAGTTCCATCTCTTAGGCATGAAGTGCAAAAACTGCGAATCGTACAACACCGCCCAAGACGGGCGGTGCCGGCTGCCGCTGGAGGAGCAGTGACCGAGACGCGCGCCGCTCTCGGCCAGACGGGGAAGACTCTGCCGCAGAAGAGACTATCTGTTTAAAATAATAAATTCGCCAGAAAAAAACTTGTTCAGAGCTGTCACGGCACCCGTGAAATGCTTACAAGATTAATTCCCGCTGATGCAAAGGAGTTTCGCCGACCGTGCCCCCCGTCCCCTGGCCCCGGGCCCAGCACAGCGCGGTCAGGCCCTCCGGGGCGCTCCCCACCGAGCAGCGTGGTGCCCAGCGAACCTTGGTTTCTGGAGAGTGGCACCATCTCGCTCGGCGATGCACAACGAGCAGTGATGCGCAGCTGACACAGCAGAAGATGTTTTGGGGCAGCTGAAGGTTGTGAGCACGGCAGGAGGTGGAGGTACAAGTTATTCTGGGCACAGCTGCTGGGGAAAACCTGGAGCTTTCAGAGTGGCCTTTTTACATAAAGCTGAGAGCAGCAGAGCTCTGCCCGAGCACCACTTGTTCCTTTTAAAGGCCGCGCTTGTCCCGGGGCCTCCGCGCGAGCGGCTGGAGAGGGCGAGCTCGCACAAACGGCATCCCTCAGCTGCAGCTGTTGACGCGTGCGAGCAGAATTCCCCGGGAAGCGAGGCTGGCCGGCCTGCCTAGGGGCCGGGAACGGGCCAAAACTCCAGCTGCCAGGCCGCCCTTCACGCCCAGGCCCTCCCTGCCCCACTGTCTCTTCACTCGGTTTCCTTTGCCAGCTGCAGCCACGCTTACACCCGTTTTTTCCTCGTTTTGCTTTAGTTCAAGGCTGAAGTGTCGTCGGGTTTTCGACGTGTACGTAGCTGGTGGTTAAGTGCACAAAGTGAAGCACAAACTATTGTCGCCTCACGCCTGATGGGCTGAGCCTGAGATGTTTGCCGGAGTAACAGCAGCTCACAGAGGCACTCGAGTCGCGCAGGGACCAATTTTTATTGTGGGTTTGGGGTTTTTTAGGGGTATCCGATTTTGTTGTGGGAAGAGAATGGAGGAGTGCTTTTGAAAAAGGAAAAAAAACCCAAACACCACAACAGACCTTCCCCCCACACACTTCATGTAATGTCCTGCCCCAGGTGTTCTGCAGTTTCTTAGTTTGTGAGAATTTCAGAACGTGCCGTTTCCAATAATGAAATAAAATACTGAACGAAGCAGAAAAAAGCCCAGCTGCTCTTCACCCTACAACTCCTTCTTTTAACCTGTGCTCCTGTAAACCAGCAGCTTTTCTTCCTCACCCAGCGGTGCCCCTTTGTGTATGAAATGCTGGGCCTGGGACGCTGATGTCGCTGTAGCTTGCCTTTGCTGGAGTATCTTCTGAAGCGCTCTCTTCTCACTGCTGTAGATAAATGGAAAAGAACATGCCCATTAAACTGGCTGACGCCACGGCTGGTGTGCTATCCTTTCACGCATGGACTCGGGAAGTTCCCGGCCCGGTTTCAACGATGATTCAGGGATGAAAAGTGAGGTTTGGGTGGCTGGATGCGGGACCCCCAGCTCCCTGCGATGGAAGTAATGATCTGTATTTCTGTGCTGCCTTGGCACCTCACGGCGGGGACTGATCCCAGTGTGGCCTCCCCAGTACTGGGATGAGCTGAAGCGAGTCCAAGCTGGGCAGGACAGGGGGGCTCTGTGCCATCCACAGCAGCCTTTGGGGAGAGATGATGGAGCCAGAGCCCTCTGGACTCTGCTTACTCCTTTACAGCAGTGTCTTGTCCACAAAACAATGAAAACCAAAACCAGAGCAGCTCGTGTCATCCTGGCGAGCTGCGCTAGCAGCAGAGCAGCTCCCCCAGCCCAGCTTCTTCAGTTCCCCACATGTGTCTCTGCTCTCCCGCCCCAAACCTGCCCCACCGCCCTGTCCCTTCCGAACCACAGGGCTGGGGATGTCATTGGCCAGAGCTACCTGCAGGGCTTTGAGTTGAGGGTGGCTTTCTCCACCCTCTGTGGCAGTCGGGAGGAGTGGCACTGTGCAGAACATGCGTGGGGCCAGGTGGGCTGCCTCTGCTCAGCCAGAGTCCAGAAGTAGCCTTGTGCACTGCGGGGGAGCAAGGCATTTGGTGAGGGAGCTGGTAAGGTTTCCTTCCTTGGTTGTGCTGGAACATTTCCCTGCTGTTTGGGGTTCTTCTAGGTGAAAAGTACTTTCTGGAGGTGCTGGGGGGGTTTATGGGCTGTGCTGGGCACCAAGTGGTGGTTTCCCCCGGAGGCTGCTGTTCAAGTGGGGGAAGCTGGAGGACCTGCATTGACTTCAGAAGTTAAAGCGCAGAAGGAGCATGGCTTGGCTCCTTGCTGCCTCCCCCATCTTCAGACAAGTGGGGTTTGGGCTTGGACATCCTGGGGAGCATCTGCCTGAGGGGATGTGGCCCAGGGAAGGGGCTGGTTTGTCTGTGGGACTGAGTCCCTGCTGCTATGGGCATCCTGGATGAGGTCTTCCCGTGGTGCTGACATCTCTGCTTGGCTTTAAGATCCTGTAGATGGCAAGGACAGCTCTCCTCTTGCTTGTGGATGATGCTTTTGGTCCCTCCACTGAAGCTGCCAGCAAGACACCCTGCTGCTTTGGAGCACCTTTCAAATGTGTGTCATCACTCGGTGGCTTCACTACCTTCCCCGGACAGAAACCTGCTCCCAGGTAAGCCCTGAGGGCCAATGGGGCTCCTATCAGCCTGGAGGAGTTGACATCTCAGAGCTTTGTGGCCTTGTAGGGAGATGCCCAGCTCAGGCAACAGGGATGTGCAGAGTGCTTTTTCATGGGGAGGGAGCAGCAGCTCTGAGTGTGCAGTGGGATTTGGGTGCCTGCTGCCAGCAGAGCTCATCCCACCACCATCACCACCACTGCTGCTGCTGCACTGGGTCTTGCTCAGAGGTTACTGGTGCCCAGACAGCTCCCACCCCATGGTGACTGTCAGCAGCTTGGTGCGGTGGTTTTAGCTGCCCAGAGGCAGGACAAAAAGGGTTTGGAGGGTGTCACTTAGATGTTTTCAAGGTGCTCTTCTTGCTTGAGTGTTACTGCTTGAGAAGTGACTTCCCTCTGGCTTTGAAAGGACAGGCATCAGGGTTAAATGAGCTGTAAATGGGATTAAAACCTCTTGTAAAGTGAAGTTTTTGAGATGAATCTGAGGAATGTTGTGGGGTTTTCCTGTATTATTAAAGCCATTATAGTCCTTCTTCCCCCAAGGAGGAGGAAAAGAAATCCCTCGACCACACTCTTAGCTGATGCCTGAGAAGGCCACCGACGGCAAACGCTGCATTAGACACCGTTTCCATAGGCAGTGCTGGTAGCTGGTGCCTTCAGAAGGTGGTGAGATACTGAGCATATCTAAAGTGCTCCTGGATGTGGAGGACATTGGCAGCAACTCGCCTTGTACATGTCTCTAAGGATTGGTGCGGGCGGGTGGAGAAATGGAGACTCTGAGGTCCGCACCATCTCCTTGGCAAGGGGTGGGCTTGCCCACCCTCCCTGCGGGCTGTGTCGCCACCCCAGCGCCCGTGCTGGTGAGCCTTTGGGCAAGGGTGCTGTTACCCCACTGGGTCCGGTAGCCCTCACGGTGGGAGAAGGCCTGCCAGAAAGAACCAAGAGGGGCACCATGGCCATGAAAGCCTGAGTGCTGCTGGGGATGGTGGGCCATGCAGGACGTGAACCTCTTCAGCCAGCAACTCAGCCTTAATTAAAAGCCAGAGCAGGCAAATTCTCCCTGGGAGCAGCTGCTACGGAGAAACAGAGGCAGCAACTTGTTCGTTAGCTCGGTGAAATACATATTTAAAGAGAGAAACTATTCCAGGGTCACGCTGCTGAGGTCATGGCCTTGCCCAAATGCGAGTGGGGGTGACTCATGGAGGAGTGGATGAGTTAGGGCTGAGGGACGTATGGACGGTGGATATCACTGCTGGGGAGCACAGGGGGACAAGAGGGGCTCGTGGCTTGCCAAGGTTGAGGCAGAATTGCTGTGCACTTTTCAGCTCTCGTTTCCAGAGCCTTCTGCTCATCACCAGCAAATTGTTTCCTATTTGTGGGGCTGGGTTTTGTTGGGGGTTTTTGGTCTTTTTTGGTTTTTTCCTGCAAAAGTACGGTCAGTTCATTTAGCCGATAAATACCAGGGTGCAGCTGGGAAGCCAACTTCGGCAAACTCAGTAAGCAAAGTAGCCTCTGACTGTGTTGCTAATTGGAGAGCCGTGCTGGCCCAGGCCACAGGTGAGCCGCTGTGATGCTGCGAGCTGAGCCGACGTGATCCCGGCTGGAAACGGTCCTGTTGGGGTACCAACCACAGGAGGAGGCTGAGAGAAAACCCTGAGTTGAGCTGAGCTTTGGAAGAGCAGCTCCCTCCCCGGCTGCATTTTTTTTGCATTGGGTTGAGAAGGAAAATGATCCTGGGGGTGGGAGCTGGCTGATTTTGACCTTTTGCTCTCCTGCTTTTGGTATGTGCCTCTGCAAAGCGAGGCGGGGGCTGCTGGGGAACCCGATGCCACCGGCTGCACCGATGTGTCGCGGGTTCGGCTTTTGGCACCCAGCCCTCAACTCCCTTTGCCAGGAAAACGAATTGTGTTGCGCAGCACAAAACCCAGCGGTGATAAAGATAAATGTTAGGGGATGAAGATGGGCACGGAGCTGCTCTGTGGGCTGGAAGGTGATGCACTGAGCTCTGCTGCCGTATCCCGTGGAGATGCTGGATGTGGTCTCCTTTGGGGGGGTGGTGAGGACAGTCCAGTATAGCAGTGTCTGACGAGTGGGCTTCATTCCTACGTCTCTGCGCTTCAGTCCCACTCTTCCAGGGACGCGTGCATCTGGGGGGGCTGGTCCCCTGCACCCTGTCCCCTTCGCTTTGGTAGAGCAGCAGGGTCTGCTCAGCCTCTGCATCCTTGCTGTGCGTTGGCATCAAGGGGAGAGACATGGTATTGACCTTGGGCACTTCCCTGGGGTGCCCACCTCCATCCTAGCATGTGCTGCCTGCGTTTCGATGTCCCCACGCAGCTGAGCGCTGCTGGGAGCGGGGAGGGTGCTTGGGTCAGAGCGGTGTGGCGTGACGGTCCCAGGAGGAGGGCGGCGTGGCGGCCGAGCCACCACGAGCTCCCGCCGCTGCCTGCCCCCTGAAATCAAGCCTTGCGCCGGCGTAGGGTAAAATCAGGAGCAGATGGGATTGTTGCTGCCGTGTGGGAAAAATGCCGCGTTCCAGCAGGCACGAGGGCCGCAGGCACAAACGAGGTCAGCAGAGCTATTAATAAAGCCAGGGCCTGCCCAAGTATGCAAAACTCGGGAGAGCGACTCGTTAAGCCAACGAGCGGAGAGATGCAGGACCGAGGGGCTCAGCTGAGCCCTCCAGCCCCACGGGAAGGTGCAGGATGATGGCTCAGGAGCAGCAAGGAGAGATGATCCCCACTTTTGGGCTAGAAGGATGGGTTTAATGACTGTGGTGTGGTTTTGGGCTTGCTGGCAGAAAGCAGATGAGTGTGGCCTGCCAGCCTTGGATCCAATACCATCATCTGGGGAGGAAATAGGGGTATTGTGTGTTAAACCCCTTGCACTGCCTTCCCCTCCCCTGGGTTCCTCTGTGTGCCTGGGGACGGGTGTGTGGTTGCAAGGCTGGAGCTGCAGGGGTGCTGGGGTGGTACCCCAGAGCTGGTGGATGCTCAGCCAGTGGCAGTGGCTGTGAAACTCAACCCTAAGCTCTACTGAAGCAGCAGCAGCAGCAGCAGCAACATGTGGTTCCAATCTGCATCCCCGTGAGGGCTCGGGGAAAGGCAGGGAGCTCTCCGCCACTGGCCCTCGCCTCTTGGGTGGGAGAAGACCCTTCCCTGAAGCTGTGCAGGCTCCTCCTTGCTTGGGCACGCTTAAAAACCCCTGTCCAGCAGCAGAAGAGCCCGTGCTTCCCCTGAGGCTGAGGCCAATATCTTGCCCCTGCCCGGCTGCAGGGAAACCATCTGGCTTTTTTCTTTCCAACTGGAAGGAACGCAATTAGAGAAAGGCTCGTCATGTCGTGCTATTTATAACTCAGAGGGCGAGCAGAACATCTGTGTCTCCAGCTCCAAGCAGGGCTGGGTGTGCCGGGACCTCTGCGCTGGAAACAGGGTGGTTTCCTTGCTGTTTCTTCTTGATGGTTCCAGTTGGAGTTGAGGGGGCAGTTTGCATGTGGGACTTGTAACTTGTCACTTCACACTGTCATGAAATAGTTGCTCTCTGACACCTGAACCAATTCCCCTATCTTTTGCCAGGAGCTGGCTCCAGTCTGGGTGGTGGAGGCTGGAGAAGAGCCTCAGGGGGACCTGGGGGTGCTGGGCCCCCCACTTTCCTCCTCTCACTCATCTCCTACAGCTTTTGAGGACAGGAGTCCCTCAGGGCTGATGGTGTTGCATGTCCAGGTCCCTGTGATACAGCTGGGTGGAAGAAGTTTGGGTGTTCTGTGCTAAAAAAAACTTTCTAGACCTGTGAAATAATTGCAAAAAAATGGATTATCTGAAGACTTCTGAGAAACGGTTCGACATTTGTTGTTCTGGTTGTGTTTGCGAGGAGCTTTGTTGGCAAAATAAGAGTAAGGGATTCAACACGTGGAGCTCCTGGCTGTTTGTAGCTGCTGGCGAGTGGCAGTGGGCTCTGGAAGTGGTGGAGGTGGCAGGATGGTGGGTGGGCTCCAGCATGCCCTTAGGAGGTTGCTCACCCGAGGATGAAGTCCCACCAGAGGCTGATGGCTCTCGGCTGTGTCCCTGGACGCAGGCAGAGCTGCTGTTTGCTTGCCATTGCTCAGCTCACACCTTCACCCTGCCCTGGGTGTGCTGGGGCAATGGGGAGCAGAAGACCTCCCCAGATGGATCTTAGCTCACATTGGGTGCCTGAGACTGCTCTTGGCTGATAAATAAAATAAAGAGCTAAAAACCAAAATGCACGTATCTGTTTATAGCATCCAGGAGGACAAGCTGGATGGGCTGAAGGCCAAGTGCTTTAATTTGAGGTAGTTTTGAGCCATGAGAGCTGAAGGAGAGGGCTTCTCTATTGCTTGAGAAAAGACCTTTGAGCAGGAGCAGCACCTGAAGATGACAGCAATCCAGTAGCCTGTGCTGAACAGGCTATGGAAACGAATTTGGTGACGTTTAGTCCTCACATCATAAACTTTCTGGTGGGTTTTTGGTGGGAAGTCGCTTGTAGCTGTAGCGACACATGGTACACGGACAAGGTGATGCCTTCAGCTCTGGTCTGATTAATACTTGCTCCATTAATTCCACCAAGCTTCTGAGAAGGCGTCACTCGGAAACATGTTGATGAGTTATTAGCATGTTCACAAACGAGCGAAACAGAAGCACAATTAGGGAGGCCAGAGGGAGCCTGGAAAGGGTGACGGGAGCAGCCTGTGGACTCTCCAGTGGGGACAGGGCAGGAGTCCTGGAGAGGGCTCATGGCACTTGCCGTGCTGCCGCCAGGCTCCGCTGCTGCCCGAAAGGCCGGGGAACGGGATGTGCTGCGCCGAGCTATGGGAACTATTTTTTCTGTATAAATAAAACATTGCTGAGATGAAACAAAGTCAGAAGGGGGGGGAGAGGGGGGAAGACTTTGGGGAAAATAGTGGGTTGCTATTTTTGTAAATAAAATAAGCTGGTGGTAGGAGAGAGTTTTCCTCTTTTCTTCTCTTTTCTTTTTTTCTTTTCTGTTTTCAAAGATGGGGCTGTTGGAGTTCAGGGGAGCAGACGCTTGGGGAGAGCTTGGTCTTTATGTGGGGTTCGCTGAAATAACTCCCAGCTCTGTATTCTTTGCAAAGCAAAGTCACCCCGCAATGCCTTGGAGCTTCATGGGCCAGATCCTGTGGTACCCAGCCTGGCAAGCCCTTCCCTGGCTGTTTTTGGCCCCGAGCTGGGACCCTGACTCAGCTTCGCTTACCCTCTGCATTTCAGGGAGGATGCTCTGAATCGCCAGGTACCACAGCACATATCCAAGTTCTGTTTCCAAACTGTGAGGACAAATGTGATGTATTTATGATTTGCTGCCCAGGGTCAGCAGGTGATGGGTCGGCAGGCTTGAGCTGTGTTCAGAGGCAGGATGTCCACCCTTTCTTCTTTGACCTTACCTTTTAGGTGAGCACTTTAGGGCAGAGGCTTTGCCTTGCTGCTCCTACCACAGCGGGGAGCAAAGAAAAGGCAGTAAGGATGGTTTCTGGTCCCCGGCTCTTGCAGGAAGCGAGGAATCTCTTTTCACCCCAGAAATACATACAGCATTCTCCTTGTGTTGTAGGCAAGAGGGGTTCGGTCATTTTAAGCATCGAGACGCCGGGGTGAGCAGGAAAGCAAACCCCACGGGCCAGCTCTGCGGCGCTGGGGACAAGGCAGCGTCTCTGCTTTTTGCTGCTGATACAGAGAATTGAAGTGGGATTTTGCCTGTGAAATTAGCTCATGCTGATGAGGTTTGGTTTAATTTCTGGGCCAAGCCTTCCTCTTAGAAACTCACGGTGTCCTGCAGAGGATGACACCCGAGTTTTGTTCCTTCATGAAAAATTAATTTATTCCCCTGGGGATTATATTTTTTTAAAGTGAAGGTTTAAGTGATGGCTTTTCCCGTCCCTTTAGTCCCTTCCTTATTTTCGCAGCAGCATTTGAGCTGAGTGATATTTTTTTAATAGTTTGGGGTGATTTTTTGAATGCCTGCTCTTTTCTATTGCTGGACAGTATTGAGCTGCAGCTCAAGAGGGGTTTTAAAGTGGACAGACTGGGCAACGTCTTGCTGGCAGGGGAGAGGCAGAGCCTTTCCTGCGTGGTTTCGGGGAGGGCAAGTGCAGCACCGCGCCATCCAGTTTATTTCAAAAGAAGGATGGGAGGTTTTTTAACCCAGTCTGTGGTTTTACTTAGCTGGGGCGGCCAGCAAAATCCCGCGCTGAAGTCTCACTGCTGAGCCGGGCTGCAGCCACCCAGCCAACGCTGAGAGAAAAAGGGAGGGGAAAGGATGGGCCACAGAGCAAGCTAAAAAAGGCTAGGGAAGCAAAGGAAAATGCATAATGATTGTGTTTCCTTTGGGGAAGCGGAGCTGGAGGAGATGTCCTCATTTCTCCTGACCTTTTCAGGTGGCTGTTATGGGGCCAGCTGCATTTATTACGCTGGCTGGATGAAAATTAAGAGGTGATGCATCTGTCACGGGAAGCAACCATTCAAACACCCCGAGCTTTGATGTTCCCTGGGACGCTTCGTTTGGCAGCCGGGGTGAACAGCAGAGCCTGTTGCCCAGCAGGTTAACCTGGAGCAAACCAACACTTGGGTTTCAGGTGAGATGGCAGCTCGAGCCTCCTCTGCCGTTTGCATCCCGCAGGGAACGGCGGCTGCTCCTTCCTTGCCCTCCCTATAGCAGCAAACGTCCTGCTGCTTCAGGGCTTCAGCCAAGTGGTATCTTACAGGATACCCTGATGAACTTCAGGCATCCCCATGCAAAAAAAGGGTAATTAAGAGCAGGGACATAAATTGCTACAAACTATGACATATTCTGTGATCTCTGTCTGCGCAAGGGTGCTGCTGCCTTTCCCCAGACCCCTCCAGAAACTCAGTTGTGCCACTGTCTTGTGGTGGTGCTGCAGGAAACGGCTGATCTACAGCCTCCGGGGTGATGGTGACCAGCTCTGGGGGCTTGCTGGGATGCTCCAAACCTTTGCAGCATCATTTAGTGCTGATTTATTTATCGAGGCCACACGAGTTGAGGGCTTTGATTTTCATTGCCTGGGGATTTAGCCAGAGGTAGAAGGGGCAGAGGGAGATGTGGGCTGGGGTGAGCACCCCCTCCTCAAAGCAGCCCTGCCATCAGCCACCCCTCAGCTTTGCACATAGAAACTGGGGGATAAAAACACCCCTTTACTGTATCTTAGCAGCTGAGTTTTTCAAGGATTAAAAATAAAGCTGCAGAGCAAGCACCCACACGTGTGAAATGGGGCACCTCTCAGCTCAGGAGCGTGGGTGGTCGATACACCTTTCCACAGGCTCCCAGGCTATGGTTGGGTTGGGTGAAGAACTACAATTACAAGGGGAAAAAAGAATGAAATTAGGATCTTCTGTGCAGTATCACATACAGGAAATGAAAGGGAGCAGTGATGGAGCAGCCCCATAACTGTTCATGGCTGCTGGTGAGGCAAGGTGAAGGGTTTCACAGCAAGGCAATGCAGGGAGGTGCTTTCAGAGGAAGAATGTGAAAGGGAAGCTGTCATTCCCCTGTACTCACCACTGCTGAGGCTGCACTTCAAATACCGTGCTGAGGTTTGGGCTCCACTTTACAAGACAGACATTGAAGGGCTGGAGTGCGTCCAGAGAAGGACAACAAAGTTGAAGAAGGGTCTAGAGCACAAGCCCTGGGAGGAGCAGCTGAGGGACCTGGGTTTGTTCAACCTGAAGGAGGCTCAGGGGAGACCTTCTGTCTCTCAACAGCTCCCTCACAGGAGGTTGGAGCCAGGGGGGGGTGTCAGGCTCTGCTCCCAAGGAAGTAGTGATAGGACAAGAGGAATTGGCCTCAAGTCACCCTAGCAGAAGATTAGGTTGGACATCAGGAAAAATTTCTTCACTGAAAGGGTTGTCAAGCCCTGGGAAGTGGTGGATATATTTAAAAGACATGTAGTTGTGGTGCTGAGGGACATAGTTTAATGGTAGACTTGGCAGTACTGGGTTAACAGTTGGACTCAATGATCTAAAAGGTCTTTTCCAGCCTACATGATTTTTATGGAAGCACAGGAGACCACCACCACCACCACCCCCCCATCCACTGCTGGCTCTGGCTCAGCAGCAACTCCCATCCCCACCCTAAGCCCCAAGGCAGCCAAATGGTGATCCAAAGGATTCCATGGCCCTGGCTGACCCTCCATCCCCTCTCCCCTGGGGAATTTTGGGTCCCTTGCCTACAAACTAAACAGCCCCTGTACACCAAGACCCCGAGGGTTTGGTTTGGGTTTTTTTTTTGTGTGTGTGTTTTTTTGTTGTTTTGGGGTCTGTGGGTTTTTTGTGCGTGTGTGAGGGGGTTATTGTTGCAGAAACACCAAAATTGAGGTTTATTGTGAGTGCCACACATCCCCCCTCCACTTGCCTGTCATCTGCTGGACCCACACTAATCCTGCCCACAGCAGTGGCTTAGTGCATAGGCATCTCCTCCCCACCAGGTGCTCTGCTGCAGAAACACTTATAAATTAAGGATTTTTATTTTTTTCCCCCCTTCTCATCCCTGCTAAGAGTCATCATAGAGAGGGTTGTTGTAGTTGCCCCAGGAGCCGTAGTCATGGTCATCCAAAAGCCTGCCATAGGAGGAGTGCCTGCCAGGGGAAAGCAAACCCCACATTACTGGTTGGTTTGGTGCTTTATTAGCTTTACTTATGTTACTACAGGGTGAAAAAACCCACCAAAACAAAAACAAATGTGCAAGTCCTCAGCAGGTAAAGCTTTGGGATATTTTAGCAAGAAGCACCAGGACAGAAAGTAAACCCAGGCAGGATTCTACCCCTCTTGAACCAGACCAGGACATGCAAGGGAATTAAAACAAGACCTCTGCTCATGACAGCTGTCAGCAAAGCCACATTACAGATGTCCGGCGCTGGGCCATGCTGCTGCTTATTGTCCAGGTCACAGCGAGACCCGTGGCAGCAGCTTGCCCAAGAGATAATTGCTGGTTACAACTATGCTGAGCAGCAGCTCTGGCATTTGAGTGAGGCTGCTGTACAATGAGCAAGAAAAACTCTGCTTTCTCACTATAGGCACAGTAGAAAATGCAGCTGGGTGTCAGGACCAGAGGCTGCCCACCACCCTGCTGGGCTTGGGGACAGCATCTCCCCAGGGCTTTGCCCCCAAGCATCACCTGAGATGGGCTGCAGGCTCAGCAGAGGAACCACAGCTTGAGCACCCTGTCACACAGGCACCCCAAAAAGCAGCCTTACCTGATCTTGAGGTATGCCGCTGCTCCAAAAACCAGCACCACCACCACGATGACCGTCACAGTTATGGCCACGATGCTCCCTGCAGAAAACCCATCAGCAAGGGCAATGCTCAGCACCCAAGTCCCACCCATAGCACCCACCCCACACCTCACTGCTTCCCAAGCTCCTCTGGAAGATGCTGGGCAGCCTGGGATTCTCACAAGGACAGCGGATTTGGGGTAAAACATCTGGACTTTGCCTGAGGACTGACAACGGACATGCTCCTTAATGCTCCTCCTGGCACAAGTATTTAGTGTTGAACCAAGGCTATAAAATGTTCCAGATCCCTCCATCCTCTGGCCTTATGAAGCACTTAAGCTATCTGAGCTTGCGGAAGAGGACAAGAGAAAGCCAGTTTCAGCTTAGCAAGGTCTTCAGGAGGTAGAAGAATGACCTACATCTTCCTAACTCAGGCTGCACCCACCATCCAGGCAGTGGTTTCCTCTCATCCTGAAATGCTTCAAGTCAAATTTGCAGCTAAGGATTCTATTCACACCTCCAGGCAACTAAGGTTTGGCATCTACAAGTCCTCATCTCCACCAGCAGAGCAGATGACAGACACCCCCCAAGAAGGCTCAGCTTTCGCTGAATGGTGCTCTCAGAACACTGACCACCTCTTGTCAGCCAATTCAGGGTGCTCTACCCCTCTTATCTAACACCTTGAGGTCAACATTTCATCTATAGATACATATGCAGAGCAGTGGTGCTCACCTGCACTCAAGGCCCGTGGGACCTCTTCCATGGTGACTCCAGTGGAGAGGGTGGTTTTGCCAGTGGCCATGGCCTCAGCTGCCGTGGGGCTCACCATAGTCACTGGGGGAGATGTTGGCTCCACAGCCAAGCTTGATGCCATGGCCAGTGTCCCCACAGAAGGGGCATCCTTGGTCAGTGCCAGTGGCTGGGTAGTGCCGGGGCTCACAGGGACAGCTGTTGGGGGCAAGACCATCCCAGGGGATGAGTACAGGTCACTGGTGGGGAGGGAAGAGGATGAGGCTGATGCAGGTACACCCGTGGAGTTGGAAGCTGCCCCCAAATCCACCGTGCCTCTTGCCAAGCTGGCAGTGTTTGCTGTCCGAAGACCTGGGGCTGTCACCAAGATTGGTGGCAGCAAGCTGGGCTCGGAGGCTACAGATGAGCTATCTGCTGCGGTGATGGTGGCTGCATCAGCGGAGCTCACGGTGACCGAGGCAGCAGCAGTGGCATTGTGGTCATCCCCCTCCACTGGCCCAGAGGACACCACATCTCCAGCAGGTCCTGTGGAGGAAGGCAGCGAGGGCTGGCCGGGAGCTGGCGTGGGGACAGCTGCATCCCTGGAGCCCAGCTCCACTGGCATCCCCTGCGAGGGGAAGGGAGGGCTGGCAGGGGCAAGGGGGGATGCTGTGGAGTCATCACCCAGTCCTAGAAGGGAGACAAAGTAATATCAATAATGGGAAATCCCCGGTGTTTGGGCGAACACTGAAGGAAGGAAGCTGGAAATAAGATCGGTTTTAAAATGCCAAGAGCCATCCAAAAAAATGAAGAGATGAAATCTTTGTAGCTAGAGCTGAGGTTTAAACCAGACCAGCATGGAGCAGCACCATTCTTCCCCCAGGGCTGGGATCCCCCCCCACCCCCAAACACCCCCCTCCATCTTCCCAGCATCTCCTCCCAGCAGAGCTGCAGGGGAGGGAGTGAGCTCCTCCTCGGCAGCAGCCACAGCGCAGCTGGGAATGAGAACACGAGATGCCTCTTTCTCTGCTCCCCCCACTTCCTTGTGCATTCATTCATCTCCATTTCTTAGCATGAAGATGAGTCACTTTTTCCTCTGTCCCCACCAGCAGACTGCTGGGGCTTGCTCCCCCTGATTTCTACTCTTCGGGGCTAAACTCAGTGCTGGGCCAGCACGAGCAGCTCCCTCAGCCTGCTGGGACCAGAGGAAGAGCATGCCAACACTAAATGACTTCAGGAGGGATTTTTATTCCCATTAATTCATTTATTTACACCCTCAGAGCAACCCAAGGCCAGCTCTGAGAAGAGCAAGAACCTGCTCCAGCACAACCAAGCCACAATGAACTAATTATTCTAAATGTGGAGAATAAGCCTAAAATGCTGATGGGGGAACCCTGAAGCCAAACTCCCACCTCACCTCTAGAGGCAGGAGGTCAGTGCTTACCTAAATGAGAAACACCAGCAAGGAGAGCAGACTACTCCTGGTAGCTCTGAGCAGGAGCTGGCAGATGATAGATGGCTGCACACTGCTGCTCAGCACATGACGCTCCTCCCCATCACCAAGCCCACCCCCCCCAGGAGATGATGGCAAGAACCACAGTCAAATCCACCACCCCCTCAAGGTCAAACTGAAATGCTACCCATGCAGGTGGCACCCAAGGTAGCAAGAAAGGACCCAGCCAGCCCCAGAGACATGTTTTAGGTGGAACAGAGCTGTTGCTGGCCCACCATGAGACATTATATTACACCTAAAGCTGCTCTAAGAAACAGTGGCACAGGAAGGACTCAAATCTGCGACACGGGGTTCCTCCAGCAAGGCCCCTCACTGCTGAGCACCTGGGAGAGCCACAAGGCTCCCAGGGCACAGACAGCACCTTGTACTGAAGGAGATATGGAAACACTTAGTGCCCATGCATAGAGATGGTGGGAAGCAGCACCCATGAGCAGGGACTCACTGCCCCATGGGTTTGAGTGTTTTCAGACATCAGCTGCAAGCAAGAAAAAACCCAAAAGGCTCCAGGTGTCTAACACAGCTTCACTCAACCTGCACACCTTCAGAGGAGGAGGACAGCAGGAGGGACATCTCAGGCCCGGACATCCAGCTCACTGCAGCAAGCACTGGGTACATAGCACACCTTTCACAAAGGCATTTTCTGTCCAGGAACTGTAAACATACACTTGGCCAGGGACGGGAAGCTGTTTCTGGGGCCTGGCTTCTACTCCAGGCCAAGGCATTTAGGAGCACAAGTGACCAGCATGCTTGACCCCTGATTTTTTCCTGCCGCTGTAGCAGCCCTGCTGTGAACACCATTTCTCAAGCAGGAGGGTCTAGGAGGTGGGATTGAGGCCATGGCTGCTCTTCTGCCCAGGACAGGCACTTGGAGACACCTATGAGCTTTCACCCTCCTCAGGGAGAGATGGATTCTGGTTACTGAATAAGCCACCTGGCTCAGCACCCATGGTTTCCACAGCCAGACCAGGCACAGCAGCAAGGAAGCACCCAGACATCCCAGCTCCTCTTTCCAAAGCCCAACAGGCTCCTACAAAGCTTCTGCTGTCAGCAAGGCACTCTGATGTCTCCTCATCCCCCGACCTCTATCTCAGGCTTCCTGGTTAATACCTGGGAGTTAGTGGCACATGAGCTTGCACTGCATTACTGTGATGATCCCAGGCTCTAAAGCCATTAGTTCAGATGGATGCACCACTTTTCACAGCTTGGCTTCACCCACAGCATCTCACCAGGACAAAGCCTGCCCACAGCACTGCCTCCATCCAACAAACCTGACATCTCCAGTCATCCTGTCCCCTCCTCCTGCAGAAGCTGCTGGCTCCCATGCTCAGTTCAGGTACTGCAACACCAAATAAACCCAAATACTCCCTGCACCGCTCCATCCCTTGCACAGCTCTCCATGCTGATGTGCCACACATAGCAGGTGTCAGGTCCCCTACAGCACAGGCAGGTCCCATGCCAGTGTGGTGGAACCTGCAGCAACACTGTTAGGGTCCAATACCATCTGAACAGAAACAAGCTGCAAGAACATACCTCTTCAGTGCATTGACATCAACTTTCAAGCGGTTGATTTGCAGCCTTTTTGCTTCCACAACAGTACCCTCATCCCTTGCCCTTTCTTGACCAAGCATCCCCATACGGTCTTCCCAACACATTCACCTGGAGAGCAGGTGGCAGAGTACAAAGAAAGGAGGCTGCCAAAACCACATCTCTTAGGAGAATGAAGGTGCAAGTGCCTTTTCTAGCAGGTACTGATAGTCCACTACCTCCCACTTCATAAGAGCTGAAGGTGCCATCAGCCACAACCTCAGGAGAGAGCAGCTTGCTGGGTTTTGTAGCAGAAGGCAGGACATTAAATCCCCAGCTGGATTCATGAGAAGCATTGAGCAACAGGGTCTTTTCTCCAGGACTTAACACCATGCAGCCATCCTGGGCCTCACATGAGAGGAGGCAAGGTCTCTGCTGGAGAGCAGAGGCTCTGCTTTGGAGATGCCGGGGTGAAAGGTCTATCAGCAGTACAAGCTGATACCCAGGCAGGAGCAAAGAACCTTAATACTCTGGCCCAGCTCCACCAGCCTCCCTGCACTAGCACTTCTGACCTCAGATAACTGGATTACTTGCCCATAACACACACTACACCAACAAGCCAAGGCATCCTCACTGCAAGTGCTACTACAACAGCGAACCCCTCAGCCTCTGCCACACTGCCTGCAGGTGCCCAGCTGACCGACACCGCGTTGCCAAGAGCAGCCTGCAGCTCATGCACACCCTGAGCAGAGCACTCATCCACTGTTTCTAAGAGCTCTGCCCTGAAGGTGGGCAAGTCAGGGCAGAAATCAGCTGCCTTGTAGTAGCAGAGAGCACTGGGAGTGCTGGCAAAGGCAGACCAAGCATCCCTTCACCCTGCGTGTTCTTCAGATCTGTCTGCATTTCTCTACAGCAAGCCTTTCTCCATCCCACCTCAACATTTCAGTTCTGCGTCTTCTCCGACAGGTAGCAGATGGCATCTGCAGCCTGGAGCACAACATGTTGCTGTTACATCAAGTGCTGCAGGACCCTCCCAGGGCTGGGGGCACCTGGAAAGTTTGTTACCTCACTGTAACCATAGATGCTTCCAGTTTCTTGAACACAGGCAGCTTACCGCCTCTCTGCAAAGCCACCCTGGGCTTCCCACAATGCTTGTGCTTTGAGTCAGCAGAGCTCTCACAACCTGCTTGAACTTTGGAGGCAAACCAATAGGGACCTCAAAAAGCTGGCGGTACTACTAGCCAGGGTGAGTCAGGACATTCCCCCAGTATCTAAGGGGTATAAATTCAGAGGGGGAGCCAAGAAGGGATGTAGGAACAATCTTGGGCTGCAGGCTGAGCACTCCCAGCCAAGCAGGTCACAAGTCACAGGGACAACTCCCAGGAGAGTAAGCCCAGCTGAAGGCAGCACACTATTCAGCCCCCTGCTCCTGCACCATCATCACCAGCCAAGCTTTGGCTTCCCGATTGACAGTACTACATCAGTCTCTGCTAGCAAACCTCTGTCTGCACCAGCCCTCAGCCATCCTGTTGGGACCATCGCCTCCATCAGGTGATTTGAGACCCAGCAACTTCCCTGGGGTCCAGCACTCACCCACATCACCCCCTCCCATACAGGCCAGGCCCTTTGCACGACAGGAACAGCCCAGCCAGGATCCCAGAGGCAACACAGGCTGCTTCTGAACCAGGTTAGGATTGGAGGACAAAAAAAAAAAAAAGGACCTAGCTGAAAACCTGCTTGGCTGATGCCCCGCTGGTCCTTGTGCCACTGCTTCCATCTCATCTGTCCCTCAGGTGGGTGCTGCCTGTCTCCAGGGAGCTGGGTGGCCAGAAGTGCACCCAGCTTGTCTGCAAGCCCCATCCTCTACCAACACCCCGGAGCAGGGAAAGGAAAGCCAAATTCAGGGTTTCGCTGGTCCACCAACACCTCGTCTGGAGAAGCTGCAACTACAGCAGTGCACTGCAATAAGGGACAAAACCCTGACACTAGAAAGCTTCTTTTAGGACCACATGACTTCAGAGGCTAAGAACACCTCATACAGGGGTCATCAGAGGGACTGAAGCATATTTGCTATCAAAGGATGTCAAGCATAACCCAGCCCTGAGGAATTTGCTCATCTAATTCACTTGAAGCAGTTGACCACCCTGCTGGAATCTGGCTCAGAGCAGAGGCAGAGAAGGGACAAGGCAACCACCACAGGAAATGCTAGCACCACACTCCACAGCCCCAGAGGAGATTTGGAAAGTTCTTGTGGCAGGTTGTCTTCCCCAGGAGCACAGAAAACAGCCAAGAAACAAAAACCCCACCTCCCTATCACTCAAATATCTTCCACTTGGGGAACATTAACCCAAATTACCTGCCAGCTAAAGGAAGGAACCACTGACCTGATGGATTATCTCCCTCTCCCAGTTACACACTGCTCTCTTGGCTTCTGCAAGCCATGCAAAAGCAAAGAAGGGTCTCATCCTTGCAGAAGCTGAGGCTTTCTTAGTGCTCTGCTGGGGAAAGAGCCACCTGACCTGGCAGCCTCTTCAGCAACGCATTTCTCCAGCACTCCAGAAGCAATTGCAGCAAGCTTTTAAATTGTTCTGCCAGCTGAAACGCAGCATGAAAAAGAAATCAAGAGAACATCTCCAGCACAAGTGAATGACATCAGATGGAGCAGCCATGCCACAGCAAACAAGCATCCACTGATAAAGCAGAGATGGAGCTTTTAACAAGCTCCACTTCATGACTCATCACATCTGCTGTAGCTACCAGAAGGTCCCTGTGACCTCACCAACACACCACATGCCTGCTCTCAGCCTGAATTAACTAAGGCACACACACCCCAGCTGCAGTAGATGATGCTCCTCTCTCAGCTAAAACCCCAAGAATAATAAAGCTTCCTATAGTATTAATATTATTTCTTGTCCCTCCCCTCAGCTCCTCCTGACTGTACTAATGCAAGAAATCTAGCCTTCCATTCCAAAGAAGGAATGGAACAGCAGAACAAGGAGCCACCACAAGGAGAAGGTCTCTTCAGCACACAGAGCATATGATGTTCCTGCTATAAGGCTGGGCACAGGTTTCCAGGCCAGCTCAGCAGCAATTTCTAGGGCAGACAGCAGCAAAAGGATACGACCAAGACCCTACCTAAGCAATGAATTGCTCTTTAAAGCAAGAGCCCAGAGCAATCTCACTACACTCCCCCCAGAGTAGACAAAAAAAGGATGGTGCTGCAGCCTAATCCTCTGCTCAAGACAAAAAAAAAAACCTCACCTTCATACACCTAGAAAGAGTATCAAAACATCACCCTCAACTGAAAAAAAAAACCAACAGGCTAGAAACAGCCTACTCTCAAAGCCACCCAGGAGCAGAGCTGTACCCCCAACACACACTACACACCCCCCACAGAGGTGGACAAGGAAAGGGCACCCAAGCCTGAGCTTAAATGGAGGTCCTGGCCCAATGAGGAGAGGGTGCATGGGTGGGGGGTCCCAACTGAGGCTCATACGGGTGATGAGGGGCTGTAGCACAGTTGGGGCTTTGACATAAAAGCTGGGGGCTGGAGGTGCGTCCTTTCTATACAGTATTGCCAAAAGTATGGAAGAAACACTACGGGTAGTGAAATATCATGGGTAACTGAAAGTGATGGCATTGGTGAAGAAAAACGTTTATGTGGGGAGGTCTGCTTTCAACTTTGCCAGAGGAGTAACTGTCCCCTAAAAGCCAAGGTAAGTTGGTGTGGCTCGTGCTGGGTGATGTTTGGTGGTGCACAGTGTTTGACCTGGGGATCCTGTATTGTGCTGGTTCTCAGCAAGTAGCGATGATCCCTCAGCCTTGAGCCCCCTGGTCCTGCAGCATGTGCTGGTTTATTACCAGGTGAAGTGAGGCAGAGCAGTAAAACAGCTTCTCTTTAAATATAGGGTGAGGGTTTCCTGTTCATGACCTTGTTGCTGTGGCTGTGGTTTCTGGGGCTGGGGATTCCCATGCCTTGTGCTCTTTCTCTGTAGTTCCCTTCCTCTTGCTCATGCTCAGGTGTAACTTTTATTGTGCTGTTGCTTCTTAGCTGTAAAACTGGCAGTATCTGGCTGTAGATAGGAAAAGGTCTCCTTGTGGTGGCTAAAACAAAACAAAACTGGTTTTTGTTTTGGGTTCAACTTGTTTTTCAAGCTGTTCAGCGCTGAGCTGCCTCACCCTCTCCATCACCATGTAATCTGGGCTGTGATGGTGTTCATTTTTCCCCTCTTTCTGGTTAGAGGGCCCCGTCGGCAGTCAACAAGGGTCTGACTAAGCTCTGTGCTGATATGGGAGAAGGAAGAGAGAGGATGAGGTGGCTGTTCTGGATTTTGAACACGTGTCTCTGCTCTTCTATGGCACTATTCCAAAGCACTGCCTTGTTTATCAAAAAAAAAAAAGAAAAAAAAAAGAAAAAAAAAAGATGATGGGGTGGCCTGGGAGCAGCTCTGCAGAGTCTAAGCTCTGTCTCAGACCCAGCAAGCTTACCCTGCCATCCCGAGGGAGCACCTAACTGGGTTAGTACTGGGAAAAGGTAGCTCTTGGGGAGGTCTCTGGCTGCTGCTGAGCATTAATGAGTAAACCAGGGCCAAGCCCGGTGGTTCTCCAGGTCTGTAGCAAAGCTCCAGCACTGCATGTGCATGCTGGTGACCTGTAATGCTAGCGGCAGCGGGAGCAACCCTGGGTGATGTGCTGCTTCCTTGCTGCCTGCCCAGATCCTGCTGTATCCTTTCCCTTCGATGCCAGGTTGTGTCGGTGATGGTATAAAACCGGTTGCAATAGGAGGAAGAAACCAAGTGAGAAAACCAGGGGCCAGAACCATCAACAGGTAAAACACAGAGCTATCCTGTAGCTGAGTAAAGAAGCCAAGGCCATCAGATCAAATAAATCTGCAGTTGCTCTGATTTACTGGCGAGCTGAGCTGGCTTCTTGTGTGATTAGTTTTCTTCTGCTGTATGGTCGTTAAGTGGTTTAGGTCTAATTGCTCTGAAGCCTGAAGCTTTCTGTAGCTAAGAGAAACAGCTATGCAATGGAAATCAGTGTGCTGTCTCCGTTTGTCCCTCACTGTCCAGAGGACTCATCCCTGGGGGAGAGGCTGTCCCAAGCATGCAGTTGGCCAGGGCACCTCGGGATGGCCCTTGGCAGCTCTCCATGAGGACGCAACCCCCTACGGGTTGCTGCTGAGCAAACCCATCAGCATCCGCCTAGATGTAGGGATGGTACCAGCGTCTCTTTTAGATGCCATTTTTTGCAAAAGGCAAATGTAAAATCCAACGCATTGTGCTGGGGGTTTTGGGCGAGCTGGCAAGGAGAGGCTCCAAGCGAGCTCTTCACTGGTTGGTGGGTTATGGCCTGGCTTGGGAGCAGCAGCCTTCTCCGGGCTATTGCATGGGAGGAAGGAGCTAACACGGGGACCTGGCTTGCTCTTGCACCTTTTTCAGACCCTGAGGAAAGCCGTTGCAGACAGATTGCTCTTGAGGAACCTGGCGACCGGTTCGCCATCTTGCGGTCTCTGCTTTTCCCAGCTAAAAAGGATAACACCAACTTTTAAAATAAAGATGGATGTCTGCATGCTGCGTGGTCACCGTGACCAGCTCCTTCCTCGCCCAGGGTGGGTGTTCAAGTCCTCATCAGACATCCATCTGCCTTAATGTCCAAATCCCGCAGCAAGGGCTGTTGGTTGCACAACAAAACCACCCTTCACAGAGGCTAAGGTGTTTTGTGTGCCCTTTGTGCCAAGAAAACACCACGTTGCTTGATTATTCAACTTATGAAGCATTTGATCCTGAAGTTCCCATGAAATTACTGCAGAAAAGAAGGCAAAGAGAAGTCTTTGGAGGTTTTTCTCTTGTTGAGAGTGACAAAGGTTCCTGTGGCCACTGGTCAGCCCATGCAGCCAGAGGTGTCTGATGAGGACCCGCAGTGGAAAGCCTCTGTGTTCCCGTCCCCTTGGGGATGTGTTGGCAGGCTGTCACCTTGCCTGGTGGCTTTAGCTGATTGCTGGGCAAGATGGGAACTTTTCCTCTTGGTGTGAACTTTGCCTTCATTAAGAGCAGCAGCTCTCAGCACCAGCTCTTTCCAAAATGATTTTTGCTTGTTTTAAATAAAAAAAATACTTGAGATGTCGCATGTTATATTTTTCAAAGGTGCAAATACGTAATACCCTGGGCTTATTTCCCTGCAAAGTTACACCATGGGAGGAGAACCCATTTGTCAGCTCTTCGGGGTGGGAGGCTGGCAGGTGAACCTGCCTACCCATGCAACTGGGCTCAGAACCCCTCATGGTACACTTGCCCAGGTGGCTATTTCAGCGAGGGCTCTCGAGCCAGCCAGATGTGCTGTCTACAGCAGCTCTGTCCCACTGACAACACACCAGCTAACTCATTTACCTGGCTAGCTGCTAATTACTGCTGCTGGGTGCAGCTTTCAGCATGTACCAGCCCCATCCCAGCCTTCCCCAGCAGGGGAAGCAATGTGCTTCAGCAGGGGAATTTTTGAGCATCCTCCAGATGCTGAAGCTGTTGCTTGCTCTTTTGGGTTGAGCAAGGGGATAATTAACTCCCTGTCTTCCCTGTCCTTCAGTTCACCCAGGGTGGAGAGGGGCCAGGAGCACTCAAAGCTTCATCTCCTCTGTGGCAGCTCAAAGCAGCCCCTGGTGCCAGGCTCTGAGAACCCCAAAAAGCAGCTTTTTGTTCCCAGAGGCTCCTTGCAGAAGCGCCCAAAACCTTTAAAGCTGAAGCTGCGTTTTGCAGGTGCTTTAAGTGGTCTGGGCTGTGGGCAGGGTGAATTGCTTAAGGGGAAAGCGGGCTCGGGGCTGGGCATCATGTCAGGAAAGCAAAGCAGGTTTGAATTTACATCCAGTGTAAGAAGTAATAATAGGATAAAAACTTCCTTGTGCGAGATGCTATTATTTCATTATGTGGCCAGGCAAAGCCTGGTCTTCTTTTACTCCCGCCCAGTGACGTCCTTGCTATCACTAAGTCCTGAAGAATGAGCTGGAAGCAATATTTAAATCATGGGTTTTGTTTTCTCACTGGTGATAAATATATGGGGTTTTTAAGTATTATTTCTACAGGGACAAAAAAGTCATAGAAAGCATCCGAAAGATTCGGGTGTTTGGGAGCAGTCTGAGAGCCAAGGGACTGTGCTCCAGGGAAATCTTTCCCAGCTCTTCTGCCAAAGCCTTGCTGGCGTTGGTGCTTTAGAGAGGGATTGGTCATGGGAACAGCTTTGGGTTCGGCCCGGGCGCTGGGAAAAACCCGCCTCCCAGCGCCAGAGTGGCCAAGGGCTGCTTCCCAGCAGAGGTTGGCCGCTTTCTAGCGGCTTGCCAAGGCGGTGGCCAAATCAGGGCCAGGCAGAAGCTCGTGAGGGAGATGAGCGGTGTCCCCACAGAGAAAAATGTAGGTTCATGCCTGTCCCTCCCAAACACGCTTGCTGGAAAAGTACAGAAAGAAGAGCATGTTGGCAAACTCCCCATTTAGAAGGAGAAGGATTCAACAGCTCTCCCTCCTCTTGCACTACTGGGGTCACCTAACAGAGGAAGGTGTCCCACAAGGTGAAGCGGTCCAGGGTGATGGACCTCCTGCAGATGTGGTCTCCCCAGCTGCTGCCTGGGGGAGCTGGCTGCGGGCTTTGGCAGGGAACGCAGAACCTCACCCAGCCTCGTCCCCTCGCCCCGCTCTGCCGCGCGCTGTCAGCGATTTAATAATAACAGCTTTGCCCGACGTATTTCTCCTTGCGCACGTCCCTGTCGCTCGGTTATGCAAGTGTGTTTGTCACGTTCCTGAGCAAGCAGCTC
Source organism: Ceryle rudis (assembly GCA_033439905.1). Taxonomy (NCBI): domain Eukaryota; kingdom Metazoa; phylum Chordata; class Aves; order Coraciiformes; family Cerylidae; genus Ceryle; species Ceryle rudis. Next base: position 27,240 of record JAAGNO010029761.1, read on the forward strand.
TCCGGGGTGTTTATTAAAACCCCAGCCCAGACAGAGGGCTGACCCGTGCGGGGCTGGCATTTGCAAGTGCTCGCACTGGCTGGGACTGAGCTGTCTCCTCTGGCTGTCTTAGTGACCTCAAATTGGGTGTTTCTGTGAAATGGGGAGGTAGATATCACTGGGGGTGGGGTGCAGATGGAGGGAGATGCCTTTAGCTGGTTGGGAAAAGCAGCAGACTGTGCAGGAGCCTCTGGTCAAGGCCAGGGAGAGCCATAAAACCTCCTTCAAAGCAGTGAAGCTGCTGGGAAGAGGGATGACAGGCTGGGGGGGGAGTTCCAGCGAGGAGATGCTAGTGGTCCCCTGAAGTTGTCCTCTTGTCCCCAGGCTTCAGAGATGCAGCTGGGGTCCCCTCTGCGGGGAGGGGTGAGGAAAAGAGGGGTGAAACACCTCTCACCCGGCCCCACTGGTGTCGGGAGATGAGCGGGACCAGTGGGAGCCCTTCTCCAGGCACCCGGGAGCTGCGAGACAGGCTGTACCTGGCAAGGGGGGGGGCTGGCTGCCTTCCCCCCCAGTCCCCATCGCACCGCTCCCGGCCCCGCAGCGGGGGTCCCCGGTACCCCTCAGCACCCCCGGTACGTGGCCCCGGTGCGGCGGCGGGCGCTTACCTGCCGGGAGGAGGAGGAGGGCGAGGAGGAGGCGGCAGCAGCAGCCCATGGTGCCGGTGGGGCTGGCAGCCGCGGCGGGAGGGACGGACGGACAGACAGCCCGGCCCCGCTGCCCGGCGCCACCGCCCCGGTCCGGCCCCCGCCACCGCCCCCCGCCAGCGCCGGGCACACAGCGGCACCTGCCGGTACCGGGGACCGCGGCGGGGCACGGGGACGGGGCACCGGGTGTTGCATGCAGAGTACCGGGCGCTGGGTACAGGGCATCAGCTGTGGGTATCAGGGACCGGCACCGGGCAGTGCGCGCTGGGCATGGCTACTGGAATTGGGTGGTGGCAGCAGGCACCCAGCCCTGGGATGAGGTACTGGGCACCCAGTACTGGTACTCAGGCCAGTGCCAAGCGGGCACATTGTTAGTGGGCATCACACATCAGGCATGGAGTGCTCTTGTCCCGGCGGGTGCTCGAGGTGCCCTGCGGCAGTGCCCCTTGTCCCCTCTCCTTCCTCAGGACCACACTGGCTCCGGCCTCAATAGAACTTAGGAATTTAAAGAAAGGAATCGGGGCTGTTCAGCCTGGAGAAGAGAAGGCTCCAGGGAGACCTTCTTGTGGCTGTTCAGTATCTAAAGGGGCCTGTCAGAAAAGTGGGGACAGACTGTTTATCAGGGCCTCTTGGGACAGGACAAGGGGTGATGGGTTTAAACTGAAAGAGGGAGAGTCACACTAGATATAGGGAAGACATTTTTGACACTGAGGGTGGTGAGAGCCTGGCCCAGGCTGCCCAGAGAGGTGGTCACTGCCCCATCCCTGGCCCCATTGCAGGGGAGGTTGGTCAGGGCTCTGAGCACCCTGCTCTGGTTGCAGATGGCCCTGCTCCCTGCAGGGGGGGTGGAAGAGATGCCCTTTAAACATCTCTTCCAATCCAAAACATTCTATGACTATGAAATGATGTGTGCACCTTGACAGGACATCCCTCTTCCCTCAGGGCAACACGGGGCAGATGTCTTCTCTTGCCATGGCTGGATGGGGTTGTCTTTGCCTACCCTCCCTGCAGCTCTCAGTACCCAAAGGGCCCGATCAGGAGACACCTGCGATGCAGCAGGAGGTAGGAGTACCATTTTTTTAGCTTTCCTTATGGAAATGTTTTCAGGCTGAACTCATCTTCCCTGGGCTTTCACAAGCTCATTATGGAAAAGGATGTCATTGAACCTGGCCCTTGGCAGAGCTATCTTTAACTGGGGTTATGCAGCCATTTATTCTGTCGCATTGTGTGGCCTTTTCTCCCGATGGATCCTGGCTCTGGGCCTAAAACAGCAGGACACAAAATCCAAGTCAGCTGGTGTTTCTGGAACGGCCGGAACGGCGGCTGCCTCGCCGTGCGTCGGGCGGCATCAGCAACTCAGCTCTCTTTGAAACCTTCCCTCTGGTTGGGAGGATGAAAAATAGTGCTTGGGAGGAGGAAGAATCCTCGCTGCAGGAATGTGGTGCCATGGGAACCGCGTGATAATTTCCCCGACACTCGTTTCCCATCCTTTTTTTTCCCTTTTTTTTGTGCAGAAGGTGGTGCGTGTTTCCATGGGCAGGAGGACATTTCTGAGGAGAGGGCAGGGCTGGGCACAGCCGCCACGCCCAGTGCCTGAGCTGGTTGCTGGGGTGCCAAAGGCTGTGGGAGGCCTTGAACACCCCTGTTGGGCACTGTCCTCGGGCTTCAGCTGCCACCTGCTGGTCACCTCTGCCTGGTCTCATGAGCATGGTCTGTGGCATGGTCACCTCTGCATGGCCACCTTAGCAGGGCCACACCTGCCTGGTCACCGCTGTTTGGTCTCATCAGCATGGCCACCTCTGCTCAGCCACCTCTGCCTGAATTCATTGGCATAGTCACCTTGGCAGGGCCACATCCGTATGGTCACTTCTGTCTGGTCTCATTGACATGGTCACCTCAGCAGGACCACTTTTGTCTAGTCACTTCTGCCTGGTCTCATCTACCTGGTCTCAACTGCCTCACCACCTCTGCCTCTTTTTTTTGGCAAGGCCACACCTGCCTGGTCACTGTGGCATGGCCAGCTCTGCCTCTCCCCATCTAGGGGTGACATCTGCCTGGCCACACAGGTCCCAGGGCCTCCTCCAGGGAAGGTGTGATACAGGAAGGTGACAGTGAGAGCAGAGGACATAGGGCCAGCGAGAGGTTCCTTTCTGGAGATATCTTCTCACAGTGCTTCCCTGTTCCTACTGGACAATGGAAGCCGTTGCCTCTGGTGACATCTGCCTTGGAGCTCTAGCTCTTTTAAAAGCTTTTAAAAATGCTATTTCTCCACAGTTTTTTCCAGATATGAAGAATGACGAAGGGAGACCGTTTTCTTTTGGTGAACACGAGGTTTTTGCTGCCTGCTCCCTGCCTTTGCCCACCCCACGAGGACGAAGCCAGATCCTCTTAGGTGGCCCCGTGCCCCATCCAGGTACCAGCCACCATTTCCCCTGTTCTTGCCCAAGTGCCCTCCATCCCCACCAGAGTTTTGCAACGTTTCTCCAGTGGTTTAGCTCACCCTGCCTGTTTTCGGGGAGCCGGGGCTGGGCTCTCCCCTCACCGCTGGCCGAGAGCCAGTGTGGCCAGGAGCCAGGGGGCTGGTGGTACCGATGTGCTGGAGCTTGCAGCTGGGGTTTTTGGCTGGTCAGGGCCACGGGAGCTCGCTCACCCCCTGGCTGTTGGCCAAATGGCATGTCTGGGTGGCTGCCAGCGCTTGCATTAATAGCTGCCAGCTTGCGGTTTGAGGTCACCCGTTCTTTCCAGTCTTTCATTTCCCGCCCCTTATTTCACGCCTGTAACGACAGCAAGCAGGCAGGAACCTCACCACCCCTCCCGGCCTGCCCTCCTTGCTGCCGGGCAAAGCTCTCCTGCTTTCCTTGAAGCCAGGACAGCACGAGCTTGTGGTACCACAGCCCTTCTGAGCATCCCCAGACACCGGGAGGGGCCGTGCCAGCATCCTGGGGGACACCTTGACCCCTGCGGGGCTCTCCTCCTCCTCTGGACACGGCTCGGGGGACCAGAAACATCCTCCCAGCCACCCCAAGGCAAAAAAAAACGCCAGCCAGGGCCCACGTGCGGAAGGCTTGTGCCAAGGCACAGCCCCTCGCTAAATAATTTGTGGCTGCCGTCATTCCCTGCCGAGGGCTTTGGGAGGGTGTTTTATTAGCAGCTCGCTATGAATAAGTCTCCCTTTTCATAACACGGCACCCAGGGGTAAATAGCTCTGGGGCGGTGAAGCTGGGCTCTCGCCCACCCTCCGTCCTGCTGGGGAGGGGAATGTGCGGAGCCCCGCTCGGAACCTGAGGTGGTGGGATGGAGGGGTCCCCGCTCGCCCCTCGGGTGCCCGAGGATGCTGGGCCGAGGCAGCTGCTTGACGCCTCCTGCGCTCGCCGCTCGGGGCGGGCGGGGGCCAGGCGTGGCTAATGGCCGGGGGACGCGCGGGGGGGCCTGTCTCTGAGGGACACCCCTGAACCCCCAAGGGACGTCCCCGGCGGAGCAGGAGCCGGGCAGCTGGAGGAGGAGGAGGAAGAGGAGGAGGAGGAGGGCGGCGGTGCTGG
>JAAGNO010029762.1:0-76476 GCA_033439905.1 Ceryle rudis
GTGGGACAGGAGCAGAGCTCTGGGTTTTGGAGGGGTTTGTGATGTCACAGGTGGATGAGCTGGTGGTGGGAGGGGAGTAGAGCCCGGGGGTGTGTGCGGGGGGGTGCGGGGTGAGGGGGGGGCTGTGTTGGGGGGGGGGGCAAATTGGGAGAGAGGCTGTGGCCGCCTGAGGGGAGGCTGCGGTGGGGAGAGGCGGCGTTGGGCAGCGGAGATGTTTCCCCGCCGGTCAGAGAACTTAAGAGCGGGCTAAAGCCAAGCGCAGATCCTTTCCCAGTGTTCCGTCACCCGTTGTTCCTCCACCTGCGTGTGCTGCTCGCTGGGGGTGGTGGGGAGGGAACCGCTCTCGCCTCCGAAGAGCCGTCGAGGCGTCCCCTCAGCCCCGCTCGCCGGTGGCTGCGCCTCAACACCGGCACGTTGTTTTCAAGTTGCGCTGTGGTAAGTGTCGTGTTGTGTCGCGACGTGTCGTGTCGCAGCAGTAGTTCTTAAAAACCCGTCCGTGACGAAGAGGGGGAGTCGTGCAGGGCTGGGTGGCTTTTCTGGTCGTTGCTCGCCCGGAGCTGTGCTTCTCGAGGCCCTTTTTTGAGTGGCTCCTCTCGCCTGTCGCCCCGTATGGTTCTGTCCGTTTGTTCGGTGCTCCACAAACCCGCTGTGTGTACGGAGTTTTTGGCTATTAAAACCCTCTAACCGGTCAAATTCGACGAAAACAAAAATACTTTTGTGGAGGTCATTGTGTTACTAGTAAGTTTAAAGATTTTTAAAGTTCTAAATTACGTTGAAAATGACCTTAACTGCGAAAGCGTTAACTCAGCTTTGCAGTTGTATCTGCATTTATGATGCATCAGTATTAGAATTCGCTTTTATTTTAATTACTGATCAGTATTACCTAATGTTAGTAAGACAGATGAATTCCAAAGCGAACATGCGAAGGCACAGCGAAAGTATTGTGCTTGTCAAACGCTGGCTGTTAACTTCTTGCAGTAGGGAGGTGGAAACGCGGGAGGACTTTGATGTCTGTCTGTGGGAACAGACAGATCATGTGTATGTAGCTGTGTATGTTACCAGTCCCCATCACATTCGTGTAGGTGAGCAAGAGCACTGGGTGGGGGGAAAAGAAAGGAATAAAAAGTACCTGCATTGTTATCCTTTATCACATGTACTGATTTTCATCTTCCCCACGCCACCTTGTTCTGTTTTAATCAGACCTATGGATGATCTTGCATATATCAAATACTCTGTGCATCTTGGTATTAAAGGGCTACTTAAAACTTGCATAGTTTGTATGAATTGCCTATTATTAATTCTTCATCTGATTCCTCAATTTTTGTCTCAACATTTTCTGTTGTGAACGGTACTTTAGCCTAATGGTAAATGATGCCATTCTGCTCTAGGTGAGAGACGTTTACCAAGATGTCATAGCATAGTTTGAGCCAAGTGCATGGCTGGTGTTTTACCCTTTCAGTGAAATTAGTATATTTTAAAGTAAAGCTGCAGTTCTACAGGTGCTGAAACTTCAAATAGAGTATGTTATTTCCTTCCATCAATTTTGTGAAATCTTTACAGATTCTTTTTTTCTTTTTTTTTTTTCTTTTTTCTTTTTTTTTTTTTTTTAAGCAGTGAAGTCTTGGACTGGATTCCTACTTTCCCATTTTACATCCATTGTATTTTTCAGAATTGTTGTAGCTTGGTTGAGTGTAATGAATGGTTGCTGGCCCTTTCTTTAAGGTATGGGCTGTCTACAGAATGATACAAATAACTTAAGAGGTAATACAAGGTGAAGCCTTGTGGCACTGTTAAGTTTGTTATTAAATGCAGTCATGAGTTCAGAATTTATCTTCTCAAGACCATCTGTCCTGTATGTTCACATTGAGGTTGAGGTTAGGTTTTTAAATTTTCTTTGTCTACCTATCTACCATTTGCAGCAAATGACTTGTTCACGTGCACGTGAAAATACTCAAGTCATCGCTTAACTATTTTCATACTAACTGTTGAAACAGCACAATATGCTGTGTGTCTGTTGGCCTACTGAACACTTTAGCTGCAGTGTTGCCAGCTCAAGTGGATTCCAAAAATGGCCTGGGATTAATGCACCTCTGCCTGCCAAGTGACTTGCTCCCTGCAGGGAGCATGCTGGTGTGGTGTGGGTTTGTGTTTGTTCTCAGGACTTGGGTCTCTTGCTACCCTCTCTCCTCTGTTCCTCTCAGATGGAAAACTGTGTATATGTTTGTACGTAGTCTAGCAGAGTTCTAGGAGCACTACGTTGTAGTAATAACTGTTGACATTTATTCTGTGGATGTAGATGTCATGTTTATGTGTAGTTATTCAACTTCCTAATCTTACATATCACCAAATGTCGCTGTGAAGAGGCTACCTAACGCTTCTTCACATCGAGATCCAGCTACTCTTAGCTCTTTAAAGTCCTTTTCAAGTAACACATATAATGTGTTTTTATTTCCTGAAAGTTTCAAATCTGGTTTGGGTTGCTCATCATCCAGGAAGACATGGTTTGGGCATGGCTGAGTATCTTTAGACAGTCTTGTGTTCTGTGTAGGCAGTATGCTCTTCTGTCTTTGTCAAACACGAGCCGAATGTGAATTGATAGAGGGTACACCTGTCTTATACTCAGTTTTTAGGCTGTCCTCATTGTAATTACGCTGTGTGTTCAAAAACATGTTAAAAATCGGTGTGTAAACATGGCTTTCAGAATTAATGTCAGGTTTTCTTTATTTTATATACACTTGCATATTTCTGATACAGTCAGTATCTCTGGTTGCATGTTGGTATAATGGGCAGATGATAGGGAAAGACATCAATATAGTCAATTATGATTAGTGATAACTTTGTATTTTTCCTGAAATACATGAAAGATGAGAGTAGTTAAATTTGAAAATATCTGTAAAGTTCTTGGGTTAAATTAATTTCTTCCAAGCCCTGCCAGTTTAGTGAACTGGATGACAAAAGGTTAGTGGAACTTGGGTTTGGAGGGAGATAATGTAATGTGCATTTCTGCAGGAGACAAGGAAGCACTTTCTGAGTCTTGAATTACTGACTTGACAGGACAACACACTTTCTTTAAGCTTTTTTGTAAAATTGTGCTGGAGATAATGAAGCTAGCCCCTTCAGGACAAAAAAATAATTCCACAATTCAATAATAACAGTAAAGTTTTGGATGTCTCTTCCCTCTGCACTTGCTATTGGAGGCAGTACAGAATGACAGGGATAAGTGAACATCATCAGTCATATTAGGAATACAGTTTTTTATAATGTAAATACCTTAGGTAAGTCATTAAAAGTAGGGAAGACATTGGAGAACGTCTCTAACATCACAGTGCTGTGAGAATTCAAGTAAGATGAATTCCTCTGAAGTACCTTCAACTTCCTGACTTCACTGAAGGAATGCCATGTCATCTCTTTTTACTTTCCCTCCCTCTAATTCTAAAAAGGTAACTGCGTGTCATACTAAACGTAAATGTAAATAAGATAATTTGTACATTTTGCTAATAAGTAAAGCTACACCTCATTGCATTATTTTAAAACTAAAAGCTTCAGGTGTTTTTTTTTCCTGTTAGTCTTGTACACATGCATACATTCTTCCCCTTGTTGATCCCTCAGCCCAGCCAAAACCAGAGGTACGTGTTGAAAGTTGTCTGGTGACTCTGCGTTTAAAAGCACAAACCCTCCTGGTAGCGTGGTCACGGTCTGGCTTCACTTGGCCGTGCAGCAGTGATTTTCTTCTCTAGCTGTTTGTGTTTGGAGAAGCTTTGAACAGCATCTCCTTTGGTGGCTTAATAAAGTATGTATGATAAAGAATTGTTCTTACGTGGTGTGATTAAAATATCAACTGTAAGGTCATGTTCTGCTTTGTTTAATATACTTCAAAGCTAATGATTATGAAAACTGCAGACTGTGGCTAATGTGATAAAAGCTGTGTGAGTTAACTGTGTCCTTTTTGGTCTTTTAGAGTCATTGCAAAGCTGCTGTAGCTATGAGATGGAAAAAGAGAAAATTTCTTACTGATATAAGCTAATGAGTTAAATATGTGTCTGGATTTTGGGTTAATAAGATTTGGCCTCCTGTGTTAGAAAGGATTTTTGGTTTAGTTGAGTGTTTAAATATTTTGATAATTCATGAGAAATATTTTTTCAGACCCTAAGACTGTTCTTTCAGGAAGAATCAATAATGGAAAGGAATACACTGTCTAAAAGAAGAAAGTTAAAACAACATGCACTCCTTTATGTACTTCAGCCCTGCAGTCTTTCACCGTAACCATTACATCTGAACAGCTAAGCACTTAATAATGTAAAACTATTTCTAGTGCTGTGTATGTCTGACAGTTCTAAACCCGTGATGACGTTGATGAGGCTAATAGACAATAGGTTTCTTCTTCTGGAAATATCCTTTCTGTCATAATTTAAACTGAGACTGCACAATGTGTGCAGTGGGACTTCTTAAATAAACAAAACTTGTTAGCTAGGAATGATCCCCTCCAAACCTCGGAAGAACTTCAGTTCCTCCACTCTTCGGTTTCATCTATTTTTGTCATCCATGTTTCTGTGTGCACAGTGGGTTTGGGGCATTTCCTCATCTGAGAAGAGGGAACTGTAATTTCCTTTCTAACTCGTTTGAACCACGTACTTAAGACTTTGTTTTACTTTCAGGATGCTGACTGAATTCTGAGAATTGAGTCAAGACACTGCAGGAGAGCAAATGCTTGTAATTTGCCTTTGCAATAATATGCCCAGCTGTTGATTTTCCAGAAATCTGGAGTAAGCTGGAGAACTTAAATATCTACTTTTCCAACGTGGTGGGTTTTTTTTGTTGTTTTTTTTTTTTTTTTAACTGACCTTGTCACATCAAAGCGATGTTAGGAGTGTGGATATTTTGCTAAAGACGGCCTGTCTGAACTCCTGAGGATCACTGAGCCACTGGAGATTGCCTCCTTCCTTGACAGCATAGCAAAATATTCTCTTTCAGTGACTGTTTCTATGGCTGAGGTGATGTTCACTGCCCCAGTTTCCCCCATGCATCTCAGTTATGTAAGTTGTAGTTAGAAAGAAAATAGGTTCAAAGACTTAAGACATCTTTTTTAATTGGTACACTAAAACTGCCCTTTTTGAACGTGTTGGGTTTTTTCCCCACACTTAAATTAAAGCAGTTCTTGGAGCATTTAATGATTGTGTACTTCACGTAGCAATTTGAGTTCACCGAAGCAACTCATGTTTTCTTTCTCGGATATCTTTTTTTTTCCAAAAGAAGCATTTGCTCTACTTTCTAAACTATTTAAAGCTATTAATCAAAACCTAAGGCAGCATAACAGTTTACTGTAATATCAGGTCTTCAGCTTGAGGTCCTGGTGATGTAAAGGAAAGGTGCCGAGGTCCCTACCCAACCTGCTGTAAGTGTCTGTAAAGCCTGTAGGTGAATGATAACCTTTTCATCTGCAAAGAGAAATAGGAGAAGTGGGAAGAAGAAGAGGGGGAAGCCAAGTTATTTTTACTGTAAATATGTCAGTTTATTGACTTGTTAATTTCAGATTTATTCAGAAAAGCAGGAGGAGGAAACAGTAATTGTCTGCCAAAGCCAAAGTAATTAGTGGGAGTTGAAAGATAGCTAATGATTCTTACAAGTACTAAAGAGGAATAAACTAGTCTCTTATTAAACTGGATATGGACTTTTGCAGCACTGTAGTAAATCTATTTTGTCTTTAAAAGCATGTGCACTTTACATATGGTGAGTAAAAGCCTCTTTATTAAAGTAACATTGTTTATTTGCAGTAACATTACAGGCAGCAGGTGTTCTTGTTATTAAAAAAAAGTAAAAAACCCAAAGCTGATTCAACACTTCTAAAATAAAGTTTCAGATAATATTTGAGAAACTGATGCTTGAGTTGAAGATCAGAGAAGAGACTTTTAGTTAAATGCTTATTGTGCCTGTTACACCTCCATGGTCTAGCATGAAAAGTAAGATCCTGTTTCACAACTGCATGTGCTGTGGACCATCTTCTTTTTTACCTTGTCCTGTGACTCTATCTGTGATTAATCCAGTCCCAGGATTCAGTAAGACATCTGTTCTCCCAGTTCTCTCTATCCAAAGAAATTATTGGTGGAACTCTGCAAATTGAGGAGCTGTGAAGAGGAGGACAACAGTGTCTGAGAATCTTAAGAGAAGTAAAGCAAGGTGTTGAAAAGAACAACATTCTAGTGCTTATGCTGTAAACGTAGGAGATGCAGAGATAAGCCCTTTTAATTCAACTCTGGTTTGGTCTTTGGTTGCTATGTTGTAATTTTCATCCTGCAGTGGTGTTGATGTAAAGTATCACAGGATAGGGATCGTGTGTTGTCTGTAACTGACAGTAGTGAAAATCTGGAAGGGATGATTTGCCTTTGCCTTAGGTCATTCCTCTGCACCAGAACTGGGCCTTTCTTCTTCCATCTGCTTGCCTGTATTATCTGTATACTTCAGTGCCCTGGCCCAACCTAGAGAAGGGTAATGCCTGGTAGTACTAAGCAGCCTGAGACGATGTTTGTGGTGCTTTCTAGTTGTAAGAGTTCTCATTCTCCTGGAGACAAGTTCTGAAGTCTCCTATGACTTGTGTGACTGAGGACAGCTCCTCAGTTTGTTGTCAAGTGTGTGGTCACTGCATGCTACTGCCACGCTTGTTCTCTGTTTTTAGTGCTTTTGATTAGTCCTCTCCAGCATCTCTGAGGCACAGAAAATGTCATGGTAGCACAAAAAAACCTGTGGATTTTAGAGCTTTTGGAGTCTCCACTTGTACAGAAGCTACTTGGCGTCAGCTTTAGCTAGCAGTTTCCATCTGCTCTCCCTACAATGCATGTGTTAAAATACCAAAGAGAGCAGGGCATTAGATCTACAAGGAGATATCAAGAAAAAGAAATATCAGAAGAACAAGCAAGTAGAAATGTCTAAGCATGTTGCATATGGAGCAGCAGGGCATATAGAGAAGATACCCATGAAAGTGAGTAAGAAACAAATTGACTCTAAGAGGATTTATTTTGAGGGAATGATATGCATGAAGTGAAAAAATGCTATTGGTAATTTTTCATACACAAATGTGAGGGAGTAAAATGTACACACAATATCAAAACACAGTACACTGGGGAATTTAACAGCTGATACCAGATTTTCATATATGAAATGACAGCAAAATACCCTTTAGCTCAAAGAGGACAAGCTTTCACTCAATCACAATGAAAATAAATTCTTGAAGTGACTGAGGCTTATTTCTCAACACCATCACTAGGATATCTTGTATTTGGGAGGAGAGGAAGGCAACATAAGTTCAAATCTGCATATAGGAGTTGCTACAAGGAGCTAGGCCCAATAGGGTATCGTCTTTACCTGTCCTGAAAGCCCTACAGAGGCAGATTTACAATAGTATCTGTTCCCCATTTGTCATTTCAGGATTGGTAAGGGACTATTGGAATTGCTATTCACCATCTTTTCTCTAATCCTTATCTATTTAACTATCATATCTTTTGAGTTATTACTGAATTCCTTAAGAATCATAGGGATTTCAAAGAATCCCCAGAAATATTGCTGACAAAATTAAATTTTTACTCTCAAAGGCTGTAGGATTGTCCTGGGCACTCAGAGAAGGTAACACCAATGGATAGGATAGTTTTAGAGGAAGAAGTAAGAAAAAGCTTACTTCTGTTTGTATCCTTTGGTAGTGGACAAGTCATTTTATCTATATCTAACCTATGCTTCTTCAATATAAAAGTAAAACAGGCTCTTCCTACTCATAAAATAAAAACAATAATGAATGCGAGTCATCTGGGTATTAGTTTGTTAAAAGGTAAAGTCCGTTTGAATGTAATACTTTCAACAACCTTAATGTATTGTATATAAGCTACATAAGCAGCTAGGCGGTCACGTAATTCATCCGGTATTGCAGTCTTTGCTATCCTAGAGCAGCTTAGTATAGATTTTGAGAGATATTAGATCATCCCTTTTACTTTCTGGTAAAGATAAATGGTAACATTTATCATAGATGTCCCATTTTTATTTTGTAAATCTTTCAATACAATGATTGAATAACACTTCATTATTTATAACTCTTTATTTTGTAAATCTTTCAATACAATGGTTGAATAATATTTTGGAAGTTGACTACTGCAAATTGTAGATACTGTTTGAATTGTAGAGGTGTTTTGTACTGTCCTTCTCAAGGTCACAAATATTATCAATAGACTTACACAAAACATAAATGTTATGTCCATTCAAGGAAGCCTTGAACATTGAAAACAGCATTCATTTAGAAAATATTGGAGATAATAATGTATCATTCGCCCATAGAAAAATTCAGTGTTGAGTTGAATTTCAGTCAGGTCTGTGAAAATACTCGATAGCCTTTTGAAACAAGAAATTGTACCATCACCGAGGTCTTGTAGGGCTGTGCCATACCACAGCAATCGGAATCACAGAATGTCTTTGGTTGGAAGAGACCTTCAAGATCATCTAGTACAACATTCGACCCAACACTGCAAGCTCACCCCTAAACCACGTCCCTGAGCACCAGGTCCACACACCATTTAAATGCCTCCAGGGATGCTGACTCCACCCCTGACCTGGGCAGACCATTCCAATGTCCAATGACCCTTTCAGTGAAGAAATGTTTCCTAATAGCTAGCCTAAACCTCCCCTGGAAACAGCATATTAACATGAAATTTCCATCTTTTTTTCCATGCTTAAATGGAGTGGATCTCCAATCATTTCATTCAACAAAACAGCAATTTGGAACCACTTTACAGCACTCACTTGAGACAAAGTACTCTTGCTAGTTGACTTTATGGATTACGGAATCTACTGAAGATTCTTTTTTTCATATTTAAATTACCACTAGATTTATTTTCTTACATTTTACCTGGCTGACTAGAGAAATAAAATTTTTCTGCCTGTCTTATGGCTTATACAAAATAGAGTTAATTAAGACATGCTATACTTTCTCCCCAGAGTCAAAGTGTAATGTTCAGCTGGCCAACTTGCATGAATAATCCATCACTGTGAATCATTAATTTAGAAGACAAGCTTTGGCAATTGATGTCTTTATGCAAGCTATGGAAATGCTTAGGGAAATCACTTATTTTGCTTATTGGTACTATTTTTTTTTATTGAGTTTATAACATTTGTAGGTCTGAGTATCATTGGGCTGTAGCCTCTAAAACAAGTTCACCTGAGATTAACTGTTTCTATGGGAATGCAATCTTTTTCTTGGTTTTGAGTAAATATATTAATCTTTTTATTCAGAAAAACTATTAAAATCATAAGAATTCGCCTTGTGTGCATATACTGGATGAACCACTGTTTTAAGTTCTGGAAGTTTCTAATAAAAAGGTGTGGTGATATTAGCAGAGCCTGTATGCCCTAAAAATGCCTTTTAGCGACCATGACGTCATTTCATCAAGTAACACAAACAGGGGTTGCAGGCACTAATACCTCCTGTGCAAGTTGGTATTTAGACCTTCCTATATTTTGAGGTGTTGGAAGTGATTACTTGGGTTGATAGCATGTCAAAGGCTGGTACGTATGTTTTCTCGGAAGATGTACACATGAAGATATTTTAGGACACAATTCATAACGTTTGCATATATGTTAAATTGTATTGTAACTATCATGTCTGTATGGTAGGAATAGTTACCAGTTTTGTTTCCTTTGTAGGAATCTCTTCACTTTTACTCATAATTGAAATATTAGGGTTTGCCAGTCGACAGCAATAGGTTCTGACTTATGATTGTTTTGTCTGCCTTCAAAACAAGAAAGAGGCAACTAGGTTGGTAGTTGAGTGGGAACTGATAGCCTTGTGGTATTTCAGTAGCAGTTCAGGAGCATAATTACCAATAGCCTGTAACAAAGGCGTCAGGTTGCTAAGGTAAAAACATGAAGTGGCGATGGTTTTTGTATTATTGTAGATCAAGGTGGTTTTGGAATTTTTTTTTTTCTTTTATCCCCTGTTCCTTATATTTGAAAATAAAATGTCTGTGCTATCTCTAAACTCCCCCTTTATCAGCAAACAGAGATGTTTGTCTGCAGTTGGGGTCTTTTAACTTTGTACATTGTATTGCAGTTGCAGAAAGGTTATGTATTCCTTCTTGGGTAGACTTCATATTTTACATTCAAAATAAGAATTTTATGAACTTATGAAAGGCTTTCAGTGCATGCAAACAGATTTCATATATGCAAATTATGACAAAATTGAAAGTCTTACAATTGACTTCAGTGAGTCTTGGACTTGACGTACACATAGTGTTATGATGTTTTCCATAGAGGAAACTTCTTAAATATTTCTTACAGATTAAGTAACTGAGATGCAAAGTGGACTATTTCTACATATAGACTTTTAAGTTGCAATGATTCTGAAAACAAGCAGGCTTTTTTTTTTTTGCCTTTTTTTTTTCCTTGCCTTTTTTTTAAGCCCTGGAATATTTACCTCTTATTTAGCCACCAAATTAGAGGTTTGTTTTATCTCATGTGCTTGGCTACTCCTGTTTGTTCTCAGATGAACCCTGGTGTGCTGCACTTTCAGAAATCCAGCCCTGAATTTTGACATTATATATCGGAACAAAAAGAGAACATGTTCACAACAAGCTGGCATTTGAACTAAATTCAAATGGGCTTTGCTGTTTTGGTTCAATTTCATAAGGTGTGAGAAGTATCACATTTCTGATAGCTTCAGTTATTGAAAAATGATAATCACAACTTTTTTCAAGTGTGATAAACCCTATTATTAATGTTTTCTCTGGGCATACCGTAACTTGGCCTTGGGGCATTAACTGCCTCATTGGGTTGTGTAATTATCTTTTTTTCCCCCCCTGTATGTGTTAAGTGACTAAACATGCAAAATTTTCTAAATGGCTCAAAGAATATTAGTAAATTAGTTCAAGCCAACGGAAAAAATCTGTTATTTTTCAGGCCTTTTAAATAAAAGGAAAGATATGTACTGAACAGAACTTGGTTCATAATGGGGTGGGGTTTATAGGCCAGCCAGAAAACTCTCAAAACAGTGACCACCGCTGTGTTTCCCTGCCTGACCCCAAATGGAGGTTTGAATCTTACTTGCCTGCTTTGCCAAATAATTCCAAAATCATTGAACTAAAAGGGATTGTAAACTGGACCATTACTGGGTTTCCTTTAACAGGGAAAAGCAGTTATTTCATTTTGTGTAGAGCATAGATCAGGAGCAGGTTTCTGTAGTCTTTTTCTCTTGCTTTCTCTCTCATGCATCCTCCATGTGAGATTCATTAGGTAGGTAAATACTGAAAAACAGTGCTGAAAAGGACTTTAGGAGGTATGTAGTTTTGTGGTTCTTAAAATGGGGCCAGAGAATATATATGGGTGGGGATGTGTACGTATGCATGCATGTATAAGTATCTTTTTCAGAAAATGTTTGCTGTAGACAAGGCTCTGGTTGCCTGCCTCCTTTTTTGGTGGGTTGTGGGTTTTTTTGTTTGTTTGTTTTTTTGTTTGTTTGTTTGTTTTGTTTTGTTTGTTTGGTTTTTTTGTTTGTTTGTTTTTCTTCTTTTCTTTCTGCCTCTATGGTTGATATCAAAGAGACTTAAATCACCCCGAACTGCCAAAATTTGAGGGGTTTATATCCATTTTACTTTCATACTTGGCTGCCTCAACCGGCATCATTGGTGGTCCAATTAAAAAATAAGCACCTGCTTTAAAGAATTCTTAGCTGGACTGGTGTCACAGATAAGCTTAGGAGAAAATTACTTAGACACAGAAAATGGTTTTTGAAAGGCGCTGCTTGAGAATATACTTTTATTTTACAGTAACCAGCTTGACCTCTGGCATATCACTGACCAAATACACAATCTGAGATATCCGCAGTTTGATCAGTACAATACAGGAAAAAATTTCTTGTACGCATTCCTGGATAACCTTAGCAATTGGTAGAGAGTGGAGATGTTGAATAGTAGGTGAAAATGGTTGCATCCCCTTCCTGAAACAATTCAGCAAAAAGACAGTGGTGAGGCCTGTGGAAATCTGAACAACCTGAGGACTTTGAGGTAATTAGTGCTCTAATTTTGTATCATCTTGGTCTGACTCTTTCTATGTAAACAGGTTAAACTAGTAGAACCTTTAAAACAAGAACAAGGAAATGTTTGTTTAATAAGGCCACAATAAAGTTTTTTTTTTTTTTTTTTTTTTACCTAATGCAGACTGGTGGAATGGGAGCGTAAGCGGTAGTTGAGGTTAGGGATCATCTGTGGCCTTTTGGGCTTGTAATTACAGCTGCGATAAGTGTGTTTTCAAGTCTTGCTGTACTGTGAGTTTTCTTAATCCATTATTTTACTAGGCCTTTCATTGCCCCTCCTAGTACATCGTAACAATTCTTGAAACTCTTGTGAATCATGGGAAAACAAATGTTAGGCTATTAATTTCTGGCTATATAGAGACGTAAGTCTTACCTAGGTGAATACATGGTCACGTCTGACATCATTAATATTGTGTTTAGTAGCTGCAGTAAGCGTGCTGATATTACAGTTCTAAGTGCAATGAAGATTGAATTGTTTCAAGTCTTGCTTTTTAATTTAGCATCAGGGGAAAAAAAAATGTAGTGAAATGTAGTCCATTATTATTAATAGGCTTCGTTACTGCAGGCTTTGGGAGCCAGAAGAGATGTCTCCTGTTCAATGTTTGATGTTTGCTGCAATTGGCTTCCTTATGTTTTTATGAAAACAAGCACAAAGCTGATGTCTTGGTTGATTACTGTTTGCTCTGAGCCATGCAGAAATCCCTGCCATTGAATGTCAAACAGGACTGGACACTTGATGCAGGTGAGCTGCTTTCACCTGTACATGGGCAGTTTAATGCTTAAAATGACACATTTGTGGGCCTTTGTTTTCTGCCCTGGCTGACTTCAAACAAGGAAGGAATAAACTTTAAAGGAACTTTGCTTACAGTGTGACATTATCCACCTAATGTTTCTTATTTAATTTCAACCACCATGCCTGCTTTTCTCCATCTAAGAGCTGGGTGAGCTGTAACTTTACACAGTATCTCACGTATCGGTGATAAACTTTGATGAGACAGAAGTGGCTGAGGCATACAGTCTAGTTTCCACAAGGTGTACAGTTGATTTCTGTGTGTTTCTTCAAGGATTAATAGATTTTTTTTTTGTGTGTGTGCGTGCAATTAGAGATGAGCTGTTGCCATTTACACATTGGCGTGTATTTTGGATCCAATAAAATAATTGTTCTGTGATGAATAACAGAAAAAATGTACATGCTTTGGGCAACACTTGAATACAGCTGCACCAACTCCAGGAGGTCTGTATGAGGCAACACGTTCTGGTTGATTATTGGCTAATCAGTTTGCTGCTGAGATATCTTGATTGAAAATTAAAAGATATTTGCTGCTGTGGGTGTTAATGGAACTGCTTGGCATGAAGTGGCTCTGAATTTCTTGCTTTGAGGTACAGCTGTCCACCTCACCTATTTAACAACTTAATTTAGACATGGCAATCAGATATCCTAATTTTCATGCGTTCTACAGGTTATTATATACAGGCACAAGAATTCAGGTTAGCCTAGTTAGTTTTCAAAGCCACGCTAATTAAAAAGATTAACCTAATTTTTAACAAGAATGTGCATATTGCCCATTGATGTAAAATATTAGACGCCCATGAATCATAGCATATAATATTAAAAATGGGAGTAGTATTATAGCCTAACAAAAGGTACAATTAATATTAACTTGGCAGAGGAAATCACAGAGCAAAATACTAACTTCCTGGAAAACAGGCAGCCTTGGTTTTGATAGGAAGAAGATAATGAGGTTTCAACCCTCATTTTTCATTCGGGTGTTGGAAATGGCTTGATTACTTTCTGTTAGATATTGGAGTTTTCAAAAGATAAAAACTCATTTAAAAATCTTAAGGGGGGTGGGGGGTGGGGAAAGCAGCATACCTCCAAAAATCCCCAAAGGAACCAACAACAACAAAAAAAGCCAAACCCAAATATACAATCTAGCACAACCGTGTTCCGTCTCCCCAGGGAGTGTGTTTAGCTGTGAGCTAGTGAACAACAGCCACGGACTGTGTCTTCAGCTTCATGATTGCTCTTGTTCATGTGAATTGCTTTGGCATTTAGAATCAGATCTAACATGATACAAACTTCTTTGTGTGGGAGAATAAGCAAGATTAAGACAAATTCAGCTCCCTGCATGTGGTGTTTAAATGGCTCATCATCGAGAGGATACTTGGAACAGCATCAGTTCTCATAAACACAAACCAATGAGGCTTGAACAGGGATCCACAGAAGTGTGCTCCTAGGCCAGAATTCTCCTTCCAGGCGCAGCTTGAGTGCTGGACTCTAAACTGAGCTGTTTTGTCCATGGTGAGCCAAGGGGGATGTATCAACTGCTCTAAGTCTCCAAGGCCAGGATAAACAAAACTATTAGAAGAAAATTGCAATGTTTTTTTTTTCTTTTTTCCCAAGTAAAAAGAGCCTTTTTTTCTTGTCTGTAACTGAAGAAGCTGTACTTCTTCAATTGTTGCATATCTTCCATTGTATAGAAGATGCCTGCACAGCAGGGAATGTTGGCCTTTTTTCTCCTTGCTTCCTTTCTCTTTCCATTTCCAACTTTCCCATATATCCCTTGAATCTGCTTCTGTTCCAGATATTCTCTCTGAAGAATTTCAGTAACACAGTTCGCTTCTTGTCTTCGTACCCTGCCAGCTCACTCGGTTCGAACAATATGAGGCTACTACTGTTTCCTTTTACTCTTTATCTTTTTCTTTTTCCTTTTTTTTTTTTTTTTTATTTTTTTTATTTTTTTTCTTAAGCTGGTAAATTCATGGATGCTTAAGAAGCAAGAGGGAGGAAGGACTTGAGTAATGAGGTGGAGAAGTGAAGATTTTAGTGGCAGTTCTGTCCATTAAGCTACACTGGTTTTGGTTTTTTTCCTCCTGTCCAGGGATGATGTGAATTGATCGGTTACCTGTATTGGTGTCTGTAATCACATCTGTACTTGGGCAGATATTCTGGTTGCCTGCCTCTGTAATTTTTTTTTTTTCCCCCCTCCCCCAGAATATTTGTAGAGCTGCTCTCAAGTGGAAGCAACATAGAATTGGAGCTCTGGAGTTGAAGAAATCCTGGAGATAAGAGGAGGAAAAATGAAAATATTTGAAAATGTATAAAAACTACTAGCAGAGCAGACAGCAATGATGCTGCAGCCTAAAGGCAAGAATTGGAATTGGCCTTAGGGCAGGAGGAAGGAGAAGTTTAATTTTCTTCTGTACATGGTCTTCCCATGCTTGTCACTCCTTTGGGAAGATCAGTGATCAGCATCCTTCACATCAAAAAGAATTCTTGTCATATGGCTTGTTTGGAGTTCTTCACTTTGTGAAACAGACAGTGAAAAATCCTGCTACCAGCTGAATTTTCCATCCAGATTATTCTGTAGGTTTTTGAAAAAAAGTCTTTATTTTGTAACAGATGTTATGATGTTATCTTAGAGAAATATCTGAAGTGGTGAAGCTTATAAAAAATTAGCACTACTATATTTCAGAGTTACTGATTTTGATAAAATGGGGGGTTTATTGATTCCATTTTGCTCATCCAGAAAGAAGTAAACACCCTCTGAGTGACTCTTCTTTCTCAACCTTTTGTCTCTGAAGTTTTTGTGCAAGCCCAGCTTTACAGGCTGGTTTCCTTTTGATTTTTTGTATCATCTGAGGCTCGGTTGGTGAGGCTCAGCACATTTGCCAAAACAGCTCTTTCAACTGGTTTTAAAAACAGCCTTTCAGAGGTCCTGTCCAGCTTCAGCCACTGTGCCAGGACAGCTCTATTAGCTGGCTGGTGTTGGCATGGCCACTCCTGCCAGCATGGTCCCCTGGCTGGCTCTGGAGCAGCTGCCAGCGTGGAAGGTGCCAGGGTGGCTGGGTAGCTCTGTTGGCATCCTGCTCTGCTCTGGAGCTGGTGTGGGCCAGTGTTTCGTACTGCTCTGCTGCTGGCTGTCGGGACTGTGGCTGTCATGACAGTCTGTCTGATACATGCAGTTGCTTCTAGGAGTAATTGTAGCTGGCTGGAAGCTCACTAGTGGCTGTGGCTGCTGCAGTCTTGCAGCTTCTGTGTAGAAATGGACTCTGAAGCTGAGAAATGTTAAGAGAGAGAAACAAAGTCCATGCATTATAAATAACAGTCCTTGTAATGATTAATTGCTGTTTGTAATTAATTGGGGTATAACATCTACTTTTAATGCTAGGGTTAATTATGTTTGTGTGTGTTTGGGTTTTTTTTTTTAAAGCAATCTATATATCTTCTTACTGTACTGTAAGAAACTGCTTCTTATTTAAGTAGTGTTAACATAAGTGGATAATAACTCTTCTGGCAATAGTGACATTACTTAAATGTAAATGGAGCCCAATGTTGATTGCAAGTCCAAAGTGAATGTTGTTTCATAGGAAAGCAAGCAAGCTGGTCTGTATGTCCCACTTGCATTCAGTTTATGAAGTCCTGATAAATCTGAATTAACTTTCTTCATTTTCTTGGCATAGTTACATCCATAGCCTGATGGTTTTTATTTCTGAAGTCCTGGTGAAGGAAGCTGAACAATGTTTTAAGAATTATCTTCTACTCTGAACTTTTGAAACACCATTTCACAGCTAGTGTATTGTCTATTTAGTTATTTTCGGATGATTTAAGGACTATCATTCCTCACTGCATTTTGTTAAGACATTTAAAAAGTTTCCTGAATTTTGGTTGGTAGGCTTTTGAAATGCATTCAGCAAGTCTCCTCCAAGGAGAAGCAATTTTAATGCAGTATTCCCTATTCCTATGAATCACTGAATAGTGAAGGACTCCCATTCTATTTTTGTTCATCCCTAATCAGTTGTGTCCTTCAATCCTCCAACTTTTGAAGGTTTAAAATTGGCTGTGAGAGCTTGTGTAATGCCAGGCAACGTACGTAGTTCAATGTAACATATCTCGAGTGATTTTATGCATAAATATGGAGTTGCAAGAAAAGTGCATGGTACTTGAAGCACTGTAAAGTTCACTTGCTGTAAATGCTTTCACAAAATGTATTATTAATAATTTTTGGTTCTGCTGAAACTGTAGTATCATAATGCATTACAGCAATGCCTGTGACATAAGTGACAGCTTTCATCGCGTATAAAACTACGCTCCAGTACATGCAGTAATGTTGCCTTTAGACTTAAACTGCAATGATCGCATCTGGCAGTTGCATATGGTGAAACTTAGCTACTGCCCTTTTAATTAAATTATAGTAGGGAGCTTGCTTCTGGGAGCTTGCTGATCAGCTGAATTTCACAGTAAAATAACAGAAATGTGACTTACTGTAAGTAAGGGAATTTGCAGTACATGCAAGAGCAGGCAAGTTGTTCTTGTATTTAAAATAACTGATTGCAGTGTGCCATCTCTGCTGCTACTGATTGAAAACGACTACTGCAGAATCAGATCACACCCTTCAGATCCTCTCCCTTCCTTTTCCAAACAGCCCTAAGAAAATCTGAAGGAGAGAAAATAATGATACTGTCTCATTTGGAGTATCTTCCATAGATGGTTACACTGTGAGTGGAGTAATGTGTTGGCCTTTTCATTCAAAAGGGAAAAAAAAAAAAATCCAAACATAGAACTGGTCAGACTCGATTCTTAAGAGCTTGAAGACCCAACTTCACCTCCTGTGTCTAAGCTTTGTCCCTCCTTCAGTAGTAAAATCAGGACAACATCTTCACCAAGACCAACATGCATGAGAGTGACCTCATTCAGAGTGGTGTACAGGACTGACTGAAACAAAAAATAATATGTGTTAAAAAAGAACTCAATATGCTTGATTAAGCTGCTTCTATGTAACTTGACAGGTAGACTCCCCCCTTTTGATCTGTTGAAAACATCCTGTATAGTATTTCGATTTCTAGCCTTGAAGTTCTCCCCAGTCAGGCTTTGTTGATTTTCTAGAAGGGCTGTGTGCATACACCCCGATTCCAAGCCTTTAGAATCCCCAACTTCTCTAATGCTTCAAATTTTCTCCTTCACGGTTCTTGTTTTGTGTTTTCTTATTTTTAGTTGTTACTTTGTGGGGCACATTGTAGCTGCTGCAAATAAAAGCATTCTGCAAACCAATTCCTAAATTTATTTTTTTTTTCTTATAGAGAAATTGTATATTGATCCTCACAATGGTAGGCCTTATAGTACTAGTTTTTGAAATAAGACCACCTTTTCTTAATGGTCTAGACATTAGTTTAGATGTTTGCTTTAGGCTATTCAAATTTAACTATTTTGGCCATGGCTTCTCAGCATCTCTTTTTATTTTTTAATTGGAGCTGAGGGATTATGCTTGAAGAAGCTCAATTAAGACAACTTTGGCATGCATAATTGCCTCAGCAGGTTAGTGACTCAATGCCAAGCTCTATGAAAGTTTAAAAACATTTGGGATTTAATGGTAGAAGTTGTCAATTAGAAAGTTATCAGTGTACCGTTTTCATTTCAGGTTTTCTTGAAGCTGCTGGTGTTATGAGGTCACTTAAAAAACAGAAAAGAAGAATTCCGAGGGGTGTGCCTTGCTGTGTGTTGGAGAGCAAGGTTTTAGTATGTCCGAACACTTCTTAGAGAATGACTCTTCTCTGTCTTATTCACTGTATACTAGATATTTAAACACTTGCAGTATTTTATATATTGTTATTGTGCTACTTTCTAATAACATTAACCTTAAAGTTTCATGCTCCAGAAGGCAGTGACTCCATAATTGACAGATGGTGATAACATCCCTGACTTTATTATTGATGATTGTCCAGACAGAAATTTGGATGTTGTTGCACGTCTCTGAAACAAACAGGTTCAAAGAAGCTTAATGAATCTAGAATGTCTGTAGAATCTCCGTTTAACAAGGTCATATGGTCACATAAGCCAAGAATAAACGTTTTTTTGCAGTACAGGAAATGTAAACACATACTCTAGTGTGAAGGAGTTGACTTGCTGGCTAAATGTAACGTGTCATAGCTAGCAGTGATGTGCCTGCCCAATACAAAGAGGCATGCATGATTTCACGTGTTTGTCACCACTACCAATAACCAAACTACTTCTGATGTCCAAAATACTTTGTTAGATACCTTTGTGTCCTGTTGGTACTGTCCACAATAGCTGTAACTTAAAACATTTTATGGACATCTAGTTATTCTTCTGTTTCCTTGGGTATATTCTTCTGGCTATAAGGAATAATTCCTTATGAATTGCATATCTGTTGCTCTGAGAATTGGTACTTTCATTTACCTTCTATCATCTTCAGGCAGACTTTCCAGTATCTCAACTCCTCAGGTAAGCAGGCCCCAGCTGATTGTGCAAGTAGACCCTTACGGCACTTGGTAGGATGTAGATTTCCCAGTTAGATGCTTGATTACAGCTGTTAGCCTTTGCACTGCTGTCCCCAATGTACCTGCCAGTTTTCACTTACTATATAAAATAAATGATTTTTCAGCTTAAATCAAGCCAGGTTGTAGCTTTGTTTCACAGAACGTTGTCTGTCATTCCCTGTGCTGGAGGGAGAGACTGGCTGAATCATTGGGAGGAGAAGGACGCTGAACAAAGTAAGCAGCAGATGGAAATGCCACATAACTTCTGTGGGATTTTTCTAGAGATAAAACCACAATGTTCCAGGTGTGAGAGTACTTTTGCTCCAATAATGCTAGCTGAAAATGCAATATTTGCTCAATCTTTAAAGAAATACAAATCTGAAAGGTTGGATTCCTGGACGAAGTAAAAAGGATTAAAAAAATGATCCTTCTATTGTTCTGCAGTATAAACCGATCAGTGGATTTGTAAGAATCTTGAGGTTGGTGGTAGCAGCCACATTCCCCTGTTGTTGTAGGGCAGTATGCACGAGGTAAGCCTAAACCAGTCCAGGATCTGTGTACCTCTATTGCACATCCTTCAGGGTAGCCATGACAACCACTGCCTGGTCCTGGTGAACAGCTAATGATCTTGCTAACTGCTTGGTGCATCTCTACTCAACTGGTGTTCACTGGTTTCTTTTTAGAGGATGAGTTGCACTGATTTTCTCAATTGTTATTACTAGTTATGCAGCCCCTCCCTCCTTGTTGATATCGTATTGTTTGATAGGATTGCCAGCAAGAAATCATCTAGAGTAAAGATGTCTGCGGCAATTGTCGTGTTTAATGGCAAAGCAGTAATGACCGAATGTCACCAGATTTGTATCTTTTCATAATTTGTCACAAATATGATGCAGTTTTGGTTGAGTTTAAGAAGGAAGCACCCAGCTCCTACCTAGATACATAGAGAGTGTTTTTTCCATCTGACCAGCCAGGCTTGCTCCCTAAGTAGATTCATCTCTCGCTTTATCAAATTGTTCTGCCAGACTTCTGTCTGTTCCTGCAGATGCTCTTCTTTACAGGAGGGATGTAATCAGTCCTGTTACCACACTTGCTCTTCTCCCCGAGTTTTTCTTGTACACACTGATCAGAAGGAATCAGCAGTTTTTCTCATTGGTGCTTCCCACACTTTGGTGGTTCACTCGCACGTAGCCAAGAGTAACCTTTAAGGCAACTAATCTTAGTTCAGCCTCTGTGTGCTGAGGAACTAAGGCAATATATCACAGCTTTATTTTGTGGGTTTTAAAGCTATAAATGAGTTTCTTTATAAAACCCCCAGTCTGCAAAGGTGTAAAAGACAAGGAAATTATAACCCCTTTTTTTCAACCTGTCTGGCATGCACAAGGCACTGGAATTCAACCCTTAATTGAATTTTTGGCACCTTCCTACGTAGAGTCCAATTCTTGCTTTTCCAAAATTCATGGTACTTCATATCTGTGAACTCGGTTTGAGTTTGTTGGTATGATAGCTCTCAAAATATCTTGGCTTACAGAGGATGCTTGCCCCTTTTGCATTTTTCTGAAAGCATATGTAATGAACTGAATAGTTCAGAGTTTGTGGGTGTGAGGGGGTGATGTTGTTCTACTTCCTCTTAGTCATTCCAGCCTTCTGCTTGGGGATAGGCAAGAGCTATAGTTAATCAGTTCTGTATTCTAGCCTATGAGTGTTACTCTTCAAACATCATTAAAACTGGTGTTCCTTCTGCCCATATACAGGAGTACATCTGTACTGGCCACAGGGCAAATGAACAGGAATGCTGCCCTTAGACTGAGCTGGTTGAGAGCTGCTGTGGAAAAGTGGTAGGATAGATTTCAGGACTGATTAAATTTCTATGGAATGTGTCTGAAATTTTGAGTGCAAAAAAAAATTCCTGGGAATTGAGCTAGCCATGACCTCAATACAAGTAACCACATTATATCTGTAATCTCTCTTTTCTTTTTATCGTTTTAAGTAATATGTGATGGAAGTGACCAAACAGTGAGAAAAATCAGAAAGAGAGGAGTGCCTACATTTAAGATGGCTCCAAGAAATTTAAAGCCTGTTCAGAACAGTGTCCAAAAGTGAAAGCAGCCCCCAGACAAAACAGGCATGTCTCTATATGGCAAGCAGGAACACCAGAAGACCTCTGGAGGAATGTCAAAGCTAATGGAGCTGGTGGTCAAGTATATGTTTGCGAAGCCCATTTACATTGAGGTTACAGTTAAAGTCGCCAGATAACACCTGCCCAGGTACAACTGTGCAATAATGTCTCATCTGGAGGTAGAGGTATTTCTCCGCTTTTTGAGCAATGCTGCAGTGTTTAGTGTTCTGTTGCTGCTTTTTTCCTAAGAACATTTGCAAGCAAGAGCAAAATTAATACACTTGACATTCTGTAGCAAGTGATGTTTGGAGATCCACAATTATTCTTCAGCAAGAGGCTCTTGTAAGGAGGGTGTTTGTCTGTCTGTACTGATCCTTGGCCTGGTAGGAGAGATTGGTGCTCATGCATTAATTAAGATAAATAAAATAAAACTTCAATTCTGTCTGAGGCTGGCCCTCAGATGAGAAATTTGTATCTTTTGTCTTAATATCTGTGTGATTAAAGAGTTAAACAGCTTTTTGTCGTTTATATAGGTGGCCAGTAAGTGCAAAATGTACTCAGTAGCATTTGAAACTGATGGTTCTTGATTTTTTAAACAACATTCAGTGTGGACTTTGACTCCTTTTCAGCTGATGCAGTGTTATTTAACTAGGTTTCGTTGATGCAGAACAGCAGTGACAGACTGTACTGGTGATGACTCTGAGCAAGAGTCTAAAAACAATAAAAAGTTTGATGATATTTGTGGGAATTTTTTAACTTTCTGGACAGACATTACATAATGTTCGGCTTCATTTCATTCACTTGGACAATGTTTGTGAATAGGGTACAGTCAATTTTAAAAATGCTCTCCGTACTGCTATGAAAACAAAACAGGGCAGGCTCGACTCTTACTGCAGAGAGGTGCTGAGAACATGCTGCACCATAATAAGTGCTCAGCTGTTCATTGGATCAAGACCTGCTGCATGAAGAGGCATGAGGAAGCATAAAACCTAAAGTAATATAGCCTGAAGTAAGACAGAATCAGAGAAGCAGTAACTGTTATGACTAGAATGATAATTAAGAGCTGGATTCCCAGTAGTCAGTAGAATGGCGTATGCTTGTACCAGAAGTGGAAAAAGAATTGAACTGAAGAATTTACCACAGACATCTTGGATGAGATGGATAAGATTAGACCATTTTCACATTGGCAATGATCGATCAGATGCCTATTCTGTTTTATAGCCTTCTCCCCGATGACCATCACCCACTGATCTTCAGTTTGCTTTAAAACATCTTCCCATGTGTCATACTCTTGTTCATACGTGGTGAAAATTAAGATATTTGTGAAAACGTGCCTGAGAGCACTGCCAGCAAAAGAGCTGGTTGCATCCCTTGCCTATACTGAGTGCTCTTTTCTGCTACTCTAGCTCTCTACCTTTTCTCTGGACATGCGTATTGGGAACTTCACTGTGAAATCTGTTAGAAAACCTCTCTAGACTAAAAGTGATGTGGAAGGGGCTGGCGGGGTGGGATATAAATTGTTTGGCTTCAGTTCATTCGTACTGGGCGCTTTCATTCTGCACAGCGTAATTTCTTGCGTTGTCATCGATGGGATTTAAGCACATGTTTAAAAACTAAGTTTAAGTTTGGTACTTTGTCTTGTAAGAGCATTTTAGTATAAATTTTATTACTCCCCATCTAAGCATTTAATCTATTTTCTGCTCAACTAAATAATTAAAATCATTGTAACTTGGTTAATTCACATGAGGAGCTTTTTCAGAATGGTCAGGAAGAAAGATTACTTTGATTTGTATATAATCTGTTTTAGCATTGTCTGATACCAAATATTTTATTATCATTCAAATAGTCTAACCTAGTTAAGCACTTAAGATGTATGTTGTTCCCCCCTCCCCCTTTTTCCCCTGCAATTATTTAAGCCCATCTGTCAATAGCAAATCTGACAAAGATGGGTGATGGAGTCCTGAATAGCTGCTTCTGCAGCTAAAAGGCTGGGGAACTTTCCTTTTTAAAAACTGGAAGTTTATTTTACATCTGTTGTAGCCTTGTCAGGTCTGAAAGTGAGTTGTCTGTATAATTGCATCCACACTGAGCAACATAGCTTGTTTGCTCAGATTGGGGTGGGAGATTCCCCCCATTTGCAGGCCAACTTAAAACCTAAAATCCTCAACAAAAGAAAGAAGCTTCTGCTTATCTGTTTGAGTACCGTTTTTGACACCACTGTGGACCTCCTGTGTGATGTCTGTTTACAAACCTTTCTTGCCTTGTGCAGCTTTTAGGATGAGAGACTAAAACCTGAGCTCAGTTTCTTAGTGATGTGCTCAACCAAGTCTTACATTATGTAAGATATACATAGATGCAGTGATGGCAGCATAGAGGAGGGCTTATTACAAATGGAGAAATGAGCCATATTTCTTGGATATACGGAAGCAATCATCAGAAAGGAGACATGGGGCAGGGGAGAAGCAAGGCTCTAGCTCCCTTGTTGCACTAAGCCTGTCCTTTTCCCCTGAAGTGTGTGTGGTTGCTGCACTGATTCACTTATTTAATTTTCTCATTGCAAAAATAAACAAAAGGCTGATCCGTGGCTGGGGGACAGGAAGAATCTTAACTAGTGACTGCATTGCTTGCTGCCAAGGCACGTATGTGGACCCTGTTGCTTTTTATATTTTCCCAGCTATAAAATGTGAGTAATAATGCTTAAATTATGTATCATTCAGTGGAGTGCGAGTTAATTAGATAACGCTACATAGTCCTTTGAAGATAAAATGCATAATATAAATGTTGTAAAAAGCTTTCTAAGGGTCTTTGTGTCAGGTATGTAGAAACCCATGGTAACTGCAGACACAAGAGAGCTGGGAAGCATAAGGCAGAGGCACTTGGGCTGGTTGCATGCAAATTGATTTCAGTGGAGCAACAGAATAGCACATTCACACAGATTCGTCCCGTGCTGACAAGCCCTGCGGACTGGCCCAACAACATGTAAACACTTCTGGACTAAAGCTTTTAGTCTTGTACTGTCTAACCTACTGCTTCAGGAATATTTGCTTTGTTATATGTTAGAGATCCTATTAAGTGGCAAAGAGAAGGAATTGAAACATGAGTTCTTTTGGCTTGATATTTCTGACCCAAAGCACTTGGCAGTAGTGGGTCAGATGCCAAGGCAGAACAAAGTTTAAAGGAAAAACTGCGAGGATAGAGACGTCCATACACTGCTTCCAGAGCTGGGATTTTGTTGTGTGATGGCCCAAACAGGGCTAGAGCAAGAACTGTTGCTTACTGAAGTGTTTCAGCAAAGCCTGGAGGATAGATTAATCAAAAACATTAGTGCTAACTCTTTTTTCTTTTCTTTTCTTTTTTTTTTTTTCTATTGAGTTTACTTTCTCGTTTCTCCTGTTGAATCTTTCTTACTGCTGTGTACAGTAACTTTATCCTCTAAAGCTCTCTGAGCAGGCTTTGTCCCTTAGCTAGCATAACTATCTGACTTTTCACCATTATTTACTAACAAAAGGGATTTACTTTGGTAACTACAGCATGATTTATTTTTCTTTCAAACAGTTTTTGTCTGCTTGCCGTTTGTTTTGCAACTGAGCAACATCATGATACGTTTTGTTTGTCACGGTGTCAGTAAACTCTCTTATGGTGCTTGAAATAGTTTTACCAGTTTGAGGCTTAGAGTGACTTAGATGAATAAGTTGAATCTTACTGGAAGGTCAAATGAAAGAAATGCAAATTCATAGGTCTCCTTTGTGAAAAAGGACAGAAACGCACACCAATTCCAGACCAGCGTTGCCTAACAACGACAACAGCAACATCAACACGTACAAGTAGGAATGGTGTTGCTATGTCTTTATCTGTAGAATCTGTGTTTTGTTAATCTATGGCTGAAAGATTTCAAGAACTTGTAGTTTCAAAAAAATAACCTTCTTCCTTATGTAAATGGATCCTGACTTCAGTTTGAACAGTACCTGCATTAGTGTCTCCTGCAAATAACTGAATTGTGCACTGAAATTTTTTTTTCCACAGAGATTTAAGACTAGAAAGTTTACTATTCTTTTTTCTCTCGAGTTGAATCTTCTGTTACTTAAACAAGGTTAACTTACTTTCTCTAAAATTTATCTTGCAGATCTTAGAATCTCAAGACATGTATTTCCTTGGACTGTTGTCTTTGCTTGTTTTGCAAAGCGAAGCCTTCAAGACAAATTTTCCTGATGAAACCATTGCAGAGCTTTCAGTGAATGTTTACAATCAGCTGAGAGCTGCAAGAGAAGATGAGAATATTCTTTTCTCTCCTCTGAGCATCGCAATAGCCATGGGAATGGTAGAGCTTGGAGCCCACGGAACCACTTTGAAAGAAATTCGACATTCCTTGGGTTTTGACAGCTTAAAAAATGGTAAAGGCCTTTTTATCATGTTATACTGTGGGGCTTTTTGTCTTTAAAGAAACAGACAGCAATGCCTGAACAATGATGGAAGTGGTCTGGTCATGTCCATGAGTTCTTAATCAGTAGGCTTCTTGGCATCCTGTTTGATGACCTGAGCGTGCTGAAGCATGCCTCCGTGGATTCTGCATCAGCAGAGAGATGCAACCATACAACCCTGGCCTGTGCACCAGAATCTTAAGCAATTGCAGTTAACTGTTGATTTTGGTTTCCATCTGCAAATTAAGCTTGCCTTTGCCTCTAGAGTTATAAGGAGAGGTTTCAGGAATGCCCTTTTTAGGGTTTACAGTGAAGCCTGAAAAGGAAAGCAGTAGTTTTAGCAATATTGCTTATAAAAAAGTATGAAAATCTTAGTAATTTCACTAAAAATATCTTTCTTTGACACAACTTGTTTGGTTCTTGTAGGTAAGAACCTGTAGGTTCTTTACTGTAATTCTGTGTTGGTAATGCTCTGTCTGCAGCATAATGTCCCATACGGATACGTTAGCTGATTTAGGAAATACAAACGTCTTGGCTGTTTCAGCGTGATAAGCCACAGGTTCCCATCAGCCTTTGAGAAACAGGATTCATTTCTTTAGCAGAGAACAATCCCACCCAGCAGTCATGCATCTGTAAGGCTGGGCCATGCTGTGCGGTGCGAGCACCCTCGGGCAGTGCAAGCAACTGCATGGTGACTGCAAATGGAGGGGATGAGTTAATGGCAAAAATGACTTAGAAATTGAGCCTTCGATGTTTGGGGTTTTTTTAATATCAAAGTAATTAGTTTGAAACCTGAACGACATTTCTTATTCCTATAATGTACTGGACTTCTAAGTCTTTCGGTGAAAGGATCTTCATGAGGCATTTCTGAATACAGTGTTCAAGATGTGTCCAGCAGCACAGATGATGCCTCTCTGTGGAGACTACAGCATATATTTAGTTCTGCAGTTTGTCTCAAAAACATTGATAAATTATCCTTTAGCTATAACTGAAGAAATTTTACAGTTGATTTGAGCTCTGAGCCATCCACACAGTGGCGAAAGTTCTCCAGTGATTTCTGCTTGCAATATATCACTGCCTTCAATTTTTGTTTGTTTGTTTTATAAATTAGAAAATTCACCTGCAGGTAGATGATGTAGTGCTACAAACTTCCTATCTTAAAGCAGACTTTGTTAATCCTGCTCAGGATTCCCAGTTATCCAAGCAAATTATTCTGTACTATGTCATGCAGGATCCTGGGAAATTCTAGAGCTGGTTTTTGCAGAGAGGTGTCAGTAGGGAAGTCCTTAGCTTCAAAAGTTCATTTTTCCTTGAAAGTACATTTTTCCTTAAACTAACTTTTAAGATGTAAGGAAAATTCTATCAAGGACTTGTGGTGGCAAGACATATGAATATGACTTGTAATAACTTTTTTTTTTTTTAATTACTCTTTTGGTGTTGAAAGGATTACCATTGATAGCTTTGTCTGTGATGGGATCCAAGTGTCTTGTTAATTATGCTAATTATAGGTAGTTGAAAAAAACTATGCTCTAAATAATATGTTCTGCCTTGTAGATTCTTCTTTTAGATCTGAAGGTGTGTGGGTTCAGAAACAAGTCTAGTAAAAACTTTTTTTTTTTTTTTTTTTTTTGCATAATGTGTCTGTGAATTTCCATGAGGAGAAACATGGTGTAACTTTCTTTTCTGAAACACTGAAGCTGTGGGGTTTTTTTTGTTTCCTCAGGTGAAGAGTTTACCTTCTTGAAGGACCTTTCTGATATGGCAACTACCGAAGAAAGTCACTATGTTCTGAATATTGCTAACTCTCTCTACGTGCAGAATGGATTTCATATCAGTGACAAATTTCTGCAGTTGGTGAAAAAATACTTCAAAGCTGAAGTAGAGAATATAGATTTCAGCCAAAGTGCAGCTGTAGCTACCCACATCAATAAGTGGGTGGAGAATCATACAAATAGTAAGTCCATGTGATTCTTCTATACACTTCCTGCAGCGTTTGTGCTTCCGAAGTTGTACAGTGTTGCTGAATTTTTGCCTTGGCTTTTATCTGTTCTGTCTGAGACTAAAGCATCTCCTCTGATAAAAAGAATTCTAATATCAGCTCTTTGTGACTGTTTTGTGGGGGTTTTTGTGTGTGGTTGGGTTTTTCTGTTGCTGTTTTGAGTGGGTTTTGATGGTGTGTTTTTTTGTTGTTTTTTTTGTTTTTTCCCCCTGTGCAGAAATGACCTGTCTTAACTAATATTAATTGTTGCTAATCATATAGTAGTTTATGCCTGAATATTTTTTTCCTCCCCCATCACACTGTCTTAAAGTACCTGTAGCATTTATTGAAGGAGAATATTTGAATGGTAACAGTATTTTAATACTGATTTTGTTATTACATTAAATAAAAACATCCTACTGCTAACTGCAGAAAAGCTGTTGACAAAGGGGTTATTGGCATGTGCTTTGGATGTGTGGAGTATTGCCAGCTCTCTGAGCAACTCATCGTTACATGGTACTAAGAAATAGAATACGAAGGGATGCAAAAGAGCATTTTGAAGCACAAAATCAGACCCTGTAATGTAATCTTTTCCAGGGTGAGGAAACTAGATAGCAACAGAGTCACTGTCAACAGAGTTTCACAACAAAAATGTGCAGCAGGGGAGTAAGCACAAAATTACTGTTGTAAATATACATATTCAGATCTGCATGATGTAGTACTTGCTTTGCTTCTGGAATCCTAAATATATGACACTTTTCTGAAGACATGCAGAGTCTCAAGGTATGGGAGTGAAGTTAATTCCCCGTTGTAGGGATCAAAGCATAATATTGTTCTAGTTCATGTGGTATGCTCTGCAGGTTGATATTTCAAGAGTAATTCAAGAGGGGTCTGGCTCTAACATCAGCTGTAACACTGCAAATGTGAAGGTATCAGAATCCTCAGTAAGGAATTAACACATCATCATGTGGTCTGAGCATTTGAGAATCCCTAATGCTTTATGGAAATACATGGCACCAAAGGGGAAAACCACCTCATATAATGCTTTTATTCTATGATCAAAATGTTTCTGTTTTTTTCCGAGGGAAAATGACAGCTATTGTATTCATAATAAATTTCACTCTTTATCTCCAGTTACATAAATAGAGGGAATAGAAGTGATGCAGCAGATTGCAGAGTGTTTTCAGAGAAACATTCTGTCTGGCTGATGGAAAGGTAAAATTATTTTAGAAAGAACAGCGAGTTCTCCTGCTTAACACCTGCCAGACATGCTGACCGAGCACATAACCATTGCCCTGGAAGGAGCTGTGCAGAGCTAACAAAGGCAGCTGGGGGTCTCTTAGCATTAGGTTGCGATAGTAACAGTCCCTCAGCCTAGTCTCTGACCACTAAATCTCATTCTCTCCTGCCTGCCAGCTCTGATGGAGGAGGCTCATTTTCTCATTAGGAAAGGGGTACAAGACAGACAGGTTTCCAATTCCAGAGTGTTAAGCATGATGGGAGGCTCAGAGCAGAAAACGTTAACTGTCAAAGGTTTCTCTAGCCAGAAAAATTCTTAACGTTACATTAGTGTATTAACAAGATGTGGATGAAAAATATAAAGGAATATGATGTAGCAAATGGAATAAACTCCCAGTTTTTCTGTTTATTTCTTAATTTTTCCCATTTTTTCCCCGCCATGGAGAGCGAGTATGGTAGTATTGGTCGCATCTCATTTCTAAGAACATTCTAGATAAGTACAAACAGCAACCCAGAAGAAATACTTCCCCATGAGACACAAATTTCACACCAGCTAGTCAGTGTCATATGCTTCAAAAAGCAGAATTAATTTGTATTTTAAACCATGGAGTAAGAAGTAATAATCAGACTGTGGAATGTTTATTTTAACATGTTACATGGCAATGTCAGTCAAAAATAGAAGTGAGCAGGAAAGCTATCTGAAGTAGACTGTAACTCTTTAAGAATAGTGACAAATCTGGTCAGTACACCAAATCTAACAAACTAGAAATGTATTTTTCTGAAAAGCAAGTCATTAAAGATGAGCTAAAGCAGGTAACAGACTGTATTCTGATGTAAATGACTTACTTAGGAGCAAAGCAGCTGCCATGCTTAGCTGACATACCTCCCATGAATAGAGCAGATGCTAGATGGTTTTTATCTCTTTTTGCTTTTCAAGAGCTAATGTCCATGGAACAAATGCTGTGAATTTATATGGGGTTTTATGATTAGCCCTTACTTTGAAGTCAGTGAGACATTACTGAAACCAAACCCTTCAGAACTGGCTCAGGTGAAGTTCCAGTGGGTATACTTATACACATTAAATTAAGCACCCATGTTAAGTACAGCTTTGGATTGGAGCCAAAGTTTGTGGAAGTTCTGACCTTAAGACAGTAATACTGAACTATTTTATAGTACCAGTGTAAACATTCCTTATGTGATCCCCTTTTCCACTTGGTTTCATTGCTGGGTATTTTAAGTAGTGATCAAGAAAAAGTTGGCTAGCATGTACTTGATGGAAGGGTTTATGCACCTACGGTGTCATTTAGGTTTACAAAACACCGGCAGTTTAATTTGAATTTTAATGGAACACCTGAATTGGAAATGACGTGTTAGCACAGCTTTTTATTTTCTTGCATTTTTTCAAGCTGTCTTAAATTTTGATTTAATGCTTAATTTGACATGCAGACTGACAGTCATTTTTCCTCTTAGATATGATCAAAGATTTTGTGTCTTCAAGAGATTTTGGTGCTCTAACGCATTTGGCTCTCATCAACGCAATCTACTTTAAAGGCAATTGGAAATCACAGTTCAGACCTGAAAATACAAGAACTTTTTCTTTCACTAAAGATGATGAAAGTGAAGTGCAAATTCCAATGATGTACCAGCAGGGAGAGTTTTATTATGGTGAGTTGGACCTTTAGCAATTTAAAGCTAGGAAGTCTTTCCTTAACAGGCTTGCTGCAGCAATGCTCATTTGTGTTGTCTGTTCTTTCACCTAGAATATTAAATGTGGTGTTTGTCCAATGAGGGGACTCTGGTTTTGATGTCTTCTCATAATGTATTTGCTTGTGTATTATAACTAGATAGCAATACTTATTATGACCCCTTCCTTGATTGCTTTTTTTTTAGGTGTTTGGTGCCACATGGTGGATTTCAGGATGTTTATCCATTATATGGAACATCTTTGCAATTCTTGAACTAGTCCTGCTAGTCACTAAAATATTTTTCTTGTGCTGTGCCAAATACTGAAATTAATAATATTTGCTCATTACTGTTGCAATAACCTTAGAAAGGTAAAACAGGGGTTCTTTGAACAGCGGGATAATCATCGTTTTTATCCTCAGCTCGAACTCCCAAGTGGGTTCTACAGTGTCTGCATTGGCAGTATTTCACGCAGTCTCATTAGTGAGAAGTTATCTCTCCTGAATAAAAAAAGCTCTGCCCAGCTTCATGAAAGTCTTGCCAGCCTCAACAACTTCTAGAATTCTCTCTTTCTAACCAGTGGAACTTAGATAATAGGTTCAGAAGTGTGTTTATCTACAAACTGTGATTGCATCAGCTTGTATTCTTGAAGAAAGCAGTTGGAGGCCTCGAATCCTATGATGAGGAAAGCAATATCAATTTTATACAGAACAGAATAGAGGGTCATTTTTAGTTCCAGAATCTGCTAAATAATGCCTAGTATTAGCCTTCTCTTTTTTCCCCCTTGTCTCCAGTGAGACAAAAGAAAATACTTCTAACGGCTTCTGTTGTTCTTCTTCTTCTTTTGTAGGGGAGTTCAGTGATGGCTCCAATGAAGCAGGCGGTATCTATCAAGTTCTGGAAATACCCTATGAGGGAGATGAGATTAGTATGATGATCGTTCTTTCCAGACAGGAAGTTCCACTGGTCACATTGGAACCACTAGTCAAAGCCTCGTTAATTAATGAATGGGCAAATTCTGTGAAGAAGCAAAAAGTGGAAGTGTATTTGCCAAGGTGAGAATATGCTCCCATGTCAATAGAAGGGGGAAGACATTCAAAATGAGCTGAGTAGGAGAGTAGGTAAACCATGAACATCTTGGTCAAGTCTCCAGTTCTGCAGCACCTCTACAAAGGTTGCTTTGACAAGAAAGCCTAAGGGGGGTTTGCAGTGCAGAATGATGGAGGCTTGAGCAGCAGATGAGTATTGCATTTGCATCCCTTTCATATATAAGCTCCAGAAAGGACAACTTTTATCATCAGGAATGGACGCATTCTGAATGATGTTCAGCATCTTGCAGAACTCATTATGGATAAGTTCCATTTAGACAGGAGCCATAGAAATATTGTGAGCCTGAATTAACAAAAGCTAAAATGTTTCATTTAGGTCCCAGTTAGATTTCTGTGTGCTGCTAATTTAAAAAATTCTAATGGTGTTTGTCTGTACAGATAAAAATGGTTGAATGTTGAGAGGTAATTCCAGTCAATTTGTGTCTTCTGTCTTTTTTCTTAGCTGTAATAAATGCTGGCTTGATTTGTTTGGTTGGTTTTTTTTTTTCTTCCTTTGAGAAGCAATAGAATAACAAGATGTTATTACCAGAAGGGATGAAACTTCAGTCAGTTCATTTGTAGACATAAGTTGTGTGTGCTCAGTGGCATCTTTGCTCACATATACAACTTAGTTATCTTTCCTAGAATTCTATTTCATCTGCCTTCAAATATTTTTCATGCTTGCCCTACACTCTACTCAGTAACAGAGTTGTTTACCACTTGATGTCACTAGTAATGTATAGTTGGGATCATGATGTCCTTCAAGTGATTCATAATGATTTTATTGAAGTTTTTATATGAAGTTTGATGTGAAGCACTTCTGCTTATTCTACTTTTGTGGCACCATGCAGCAGAAAAAATAAACTATAGTGAATCCTTAAAGTAGTTCTTTGTTTTCAGGTGGCTTGGAGATTTGAGTTTGTTGTATTTCACATGTAAAGAGAAGGGCATGAATCCCTGCAGTTTATCAGCTTCCTTTCCAAAGCAAAGACCACTTTCAAGAAGTTAACTGCAGCTGAGCACAATAAAACAAGGCTTGCCAGGATAAATTAGGTTGAGATGGACTAGTGCTGTCAGCACGCCCTGATTTCAACTGGAGATGGAATTCCACTTTGCTGTTACACTTGGAGTCAGAATGGTGAGGGAAGAGCAGCATTTTGGGGCTCTTTTTCTCTGCCCCATAGTAAGAGGAGGCTTTTTTTGTTGTTGGTGGTGGTGTGGTTTTTTTGTTGGGTTTTTTTTGTTTTTTTTTGTTTGTTTGTTTGTTGTTTCTTTTTTGGTGGGGTTTTTGTTGTTGTTTTTATGTTTGGTTTGGTTTGGTTTTGTTGTGGGTGTTTTGTCTGTTTTTTAATTTTTTTTTTTTAAGTAGCATTTCCTTTGAGGAAGCAGGAAGAGCAGCAAAGAGCTGCATTGCAGGTTTTATAGAGCCTGATAATACTGTGTGCTATTCCTGTGATTTTTCTCTGGTTTTCTCTTGGAGCTTCAGGTCCCAGGAGCTTTAATATTAGCAGTCCACTAAGATGCAGGCAGGGGAGGGGTGTTTCTCCTGCAGGCTTGGGCAAGCCTTACCTACATGTTAATGAGAAATCTGGGGATTCTTCCATCCCTTAAATTTTTCTTTTGTATCAGGAGCATTTCACAACCTGTGCATCAGGTGCTGAAGTTAGATGTCTTCTCTTAAAGAATTTCTAGAGTGTAAGACCCATAACAGAAATCTCTCTCCGTTGATTATATAGGGCATTTGTGAAAGCTAGTTTCCAAATTCAAGAAGCATAGATATTTATAAAGTTAAATACATTAATATCTGTTAAAACATATTAGTTATACTTGACTTGGATGAAGTTCATAGAGGTAGGTTTGTGTTTTCTTTGCTTTTAATCAAAAGCAGATATTCCAGGGTTCTCTGTAGCCCAGTTCTCAGACATGAGTTTGAGACGTAGGTTTTGCGTGGTCATATAATGTCCTTAGTTATTCCATCCTCAGGCTAGCTGTCATGCTTGTGCTCTTAGATAAGAACCTCAACAAACTCAGTGAACGCTTGTGAATGAACACTATACAAAGGCAAAACAGGTACAACCAGGTGCTGGTTACCTACAGTATTTTCAGATTAGAAAAGATAAGTTGAAATTCCATATAATAACACTGCAGTGTCCCTACAAAAATTCCAAAGACTAATTGCCTGCTCCCAAGGTGTTGGATTTCCATTAGGGATTCAGAGGTGATCTACAGGATTTTATCAATGCTCTAAATAAACACTTCATAAATATTTTATGCTCTGACTCAGAAAGGCATGTTATGAAATGTGGCCTGCAGGCTCTGTCTGCTGAGAAATTGAAAGCAGCAGTGGAATAAAATGAAATTTTTATATCCTGAAAGATGCTATCCAATTATAAAGTGAACATTTTTTAAACTTACACATTTGTAAGGGGACCTGAATGACTGGCCAACGCAGAGTTCATCACAACTTCCCAATTTCTGTCAGCATTATCTGTGTGCAAATGAAATTGTGTATTATTCCCCTTAATAGGAAAGGAGAGATTTGTACAGAACTGTTAAATTATACTCTCTCATTTTCATTTTCAAATCATTGTTTCCAGCTTAACCCAGACTAAAGTGATCAACATTTTAATCCACTTTTTGCTTTGGAATGAAACAGACCATGAATCTAATTTACAAGGCTGTGTCTCTAACATAAATTATTTGAAGAGCATTGGAGGAACGAGTACCTAATAACAGCGCTACAGTCTGCAAATCTACACTTAAGGATTGTTTCAGCATGCCCAGGTCTCTGTAATGACCTT
The DNA here is from genome assembly GCA_033439905.1 of Ceryle rudis. Lineage (NCBI taxonomy): Eukaryota > Metazoa > Chordata > Aves > Coraciiformes > Cerylidae > Ceryle > Ceryle rudis. Next base: position 34,660 of record JAAGNO010029762.1, read on the forward strand.
CTTGCTTTTTTATACATTTAAAATACCTTAAAAATGCCTTAGATGGCTTTGAGAGAAGTTGAGAGGTTTTTTTAGATGAAGTTTGCTTTATCTCAGAGATCCCCAGCAAACCAACTCCAAACTGACCAGACATTCTTTTTTTTTTTTTTTTTTAATGTGTTTTCTCGAGTCTCCTTTTCATGAGGAATAGGCCGGCAGTGATTGTTCTTATCCCTCTTCTGTGACTGTATCTTAAAACTGTCCAACTGAAATACATAATTAGCCAACTTCTGCAGCCCATAGTTAGCCCTGGATAGAAGGACCTTGCCAGAGAAAGAACCATTGCCTTAACCTGGACAAAGCAGCTGTATGGGGTTATTTGTTGGGTTTGGCTGTTAGTGAGGGTTTATTTGCTTGCTTGTTTGTTTTCAGGCTATTAAATCATGCAAGCTAGTTCTGGCACCTCAGGACAACCTAGCTGAAATTCCAACCGAAATGTAGGAATGGATATCAAGTGGCAGCTTTGAGGTGTAGGCTGCTTGCTAGGTTAAAATAACAATTTAGATTCTGAGGGCCTGTCCTCCAAGCAAGAATATTGTTGATTTCAAGCAATGGAGCCATTCCTTTGATTGCTTTTTGTTCTGCAGAATGTAGTGTGTTACCAGTCTGAAAACATGGAATTTCTTGCTTTTACTCACTCTTAGTAATTTTTGAAATTATAGCTTTTGGGATGAATCACACTATAGATTCTTGCTCGCCTCTGTTGTATAACTGGAAAGCGTACCCTAATGTTTGATTCTGTGGATCTTGAACATCTAAGGACTTCACAAAAAAATTCAGTGCTTCAGAAGGGTTGCACACTATCATAAAAGATGAAGCCATCTTTTTTTTTTTTTTTTGTCTTGGAAATCTGTAAAATAGCAGACAGGTGGCCTGATAAGTTAATGCTCTGTAAAAACGTAAAGGTTCAGCTACATAACTAAGGAGACTTCTGATGACATAAATGCATTGTTTTAATCTAATGCTTGTGTAAGTTTTTAAAATTTCATGAAAATATCATAATTCTTTGCTAACCTCTCCAGAGAACTGCTTGTTAGTTTCTCAATCAAATTCTACTTCATCATCAAATTCTGTTCTTCTTTTCATGTGGGAGACATCCAAAAGTGGAAATCAAGGGGTGTATTTTTATTCAGCTCCTTGGACTGCATTTTACATGTAGGAAGTAGAGAGACTACAAATGAGCATTGTAAGAATATAGAATTAACTCACATCTTCACTTCTCTTTGACTTTGGCTAACAGCTGATAGGCAGAGGCACTATCCCTTGTTAATATTTTTCCTCTCAGTGCTTTCTAAGGTGCTCTGTAGAAGCATATATCCATGAGCATGTGGGTTGGTGAACCTTCTAGAGCTGCTTAAGTACAGAAGCTCCCCTTTTGACTCAACAAACCAGGCTTTCTCTTCTGACCCTGTGGTGAAAATACCACATCTTTTTTTCACCGTCTGTTTCTCAGGCTTGCCTTTGTGGTTTTTAATGCTCCCAGATACAACCATGCCATGACTTCTGATACTGAAGTATTGAAACCGATTTTTCATAGTATTTTTACCATCAGAAGCACATAAAAGACTGTGGAAAAAAAAATGTGACCATCTGGATCATTATATGCAACAAACACTGCAACTAACCATGTGTCAGAGCTAGTATCGTGTAGCTCGGCATTTCCAGCGTCTGAAGGTACAGCAAATGTCTGGCTTGGGAAATGAGATTGAATGTCTCTCTCTGTTCTAGGTTGTCAGCTTTGATTTTGAATACCTACATCACTGTATAAGGAATGCAAAGAAATCCAAATGTGACTGAAGGATAAGCCATGCCGAATGTTTACGTTGGATTGCATAGTTAGACAAAAAATTTCAAAGTGTAAAGCAGCCCTATTTTTTTAGAAGAAGCTAGTTCTGATGTCAGCTGAAATATTTGAAATATCATTAATAGCTTCTCTGTAACTCTCACTGCCCTTCAGAGCATGTGAGGAAGGAGGGAAGATATATTTTGAATAGTGCTGTAGAGTGGGTTCTTACCAGATGACAAAACTAAAAGGGGAAAAGGGAAGTAATTAGTTTTATTTTCATGAAGAGTTAGTTTGAGATTTACACAGCTGATGTGATATTTTTTGGTCTATTTAATTTGTCACAAAAAGCAGGAACTCACTTCTAAAGATATTGTAGAGACTCCGATCATCCACCTGTTTCATATTTGCCTGTGCAGAGGTTGCAGTTGGGGTATGGCCTCTATGCAGTAGTCAGGCAACTGTTACTATCTTTCATGTAGGCGTTCTTTAGCAATATAACTAATCAGCTTGTTTGCATTTTTGGTTTTCAATTGCATATTCAGCTGAGGCTTGTTTATGTTTTGTTTTGCCTTTTTTTTTTTAAAGCATCTCCCAAACCTCTTCCTTGATTAGTATTCCAAAGCATCTTTTGTCATGCTTCATTCTGGGTCACAATTCATCGCTTAACAGATAAGTGTTTTCTGTCTAGTGGTCCAGAGACTTAAACTCATCCAATTTCCATTTATATCTTAAAGCGATTCTCTGCAGTTGGAAAAAATGTGGGGTTTTTTCAGTTATTTCTCATACTTGTGACCTCAAATTTTGCTTTTCATGCAGATTTTCTTATCCTATCCTGATACTCGGCATTCCTAGTTAATAGCTAAATTGTCTTGAAAACTTGATATATTTCATACTAAGTGTGGTATAATAAAGCCAAATGGAAAAAAATATACCGCTCTGAAATGTTTATAAAATGCATTTTAACATTCATTTGCCTTTTTTGTGTGTTTGTAAGGTAGGTACAGTTGGATGTCGTTTTAAAAATGTTATATTTTCTAACAGAGAAAAAAATACTTTTGATTGTATTCCCTCTGGGTTTATTCATTGTGCACAGATGGAACCTCTGTACTGTTTAGTTAGCATTAGGAATTGAGTCGCACTTTGTTTTTCTTGGGGTTTTTACTGAAGTCTCTGAAATAGATCTGGGCATTCTTTAAAGTGTGTAGTGAGAGGAAAACTGCTCTGTAGTTCTGGAGCCTAGAAGGCAGCAAAATTTGAATGAATGAGCAACTTGTAGAGTTGTTTCTTGGCTTAAAGCTAAGACCTTGTGCATAAGGTCTTGCAAGCTCCCTGCCTCTGTAGTTTTTGACCAGTGTGAGTGTCCACAGCTTTCTAAGAGGAGAAGAGAGCTAACAGGGCACATGTCCACTTCCTAAGATACAACTGGCTGGTTTCAGGTCATCTCATATGTGTACTTTTTTTGTTACAAATCTGCCCTATTGGCTGATGCAGAATATGCCAGAACGTAACAAGAGGTGTTCCTCCAGTACATAAATCTTTGTTGGTCTTCTGATTCTTCTGAGAACTGCCAAAACCATAAAATCACACGAATCAGTTCTTGTCTTTTCATTCCAGACATATCCTGGAATTCATGTGAACAGGGTACATGAACACTTGCAATGCCACCAGTGATTTATCAATCCTGAACTATCTCTAGATCTAATTTTAACTTGCATAAAATTCTTCTCTGGGTAATGGCTAGTATCAATTCCATTGTAGATTTTTGGTTTCTAATGATATTTCAAAGTTCGTTATGAATGTAGATTTTGTATTGGTTTTTTCTCATGCTGTGTAAATGTGAGGAAGATCCCCTTGACTCTCAACCAGTTTTCTTTTGATGTGCAGACTATTCTTCTTCAAGCCGCCACGGCTTGTATGTGCTGAGGTATCGTACGTCCCAGCTGTTCTCTGCACAGAGTTCTGGGCTATGCTTTCTCCTGAAGAGAACATGTTCTTCCATGTAGCTGCGGAAGGTTGAGAGTGAAAAAGGGAATATCACAGAAACATGTACTGTTTTCTTTGTTTCTAGCACAGGTAAAACCTGTCACTAAGGGCTGTAGTTTTTAACTGAATGGCTCACTGCTGAAACTGTAACACCACCTTATGGACTATGTGGTTTATGTTGTGTGTTTATAACCAGTCACAGTATAATGTAAATAGCTAATAATTTGTTTTGTCATCCTACAGAGAACCCATAACTTACCCATAACAAACATCTATACTTAGTCTCTTGTCTTCCTCTGTAGACTCCTGGTATGTTCTGTCTGGGGCTGCCATTCTTCTTACAATTACAACCTATTTCTTTGTTTTCCCATCTGTCCAGTCTATTTCTGGCCATACATAAAGGACTTGAGTCTTTTTGGTCTTACTGACACCAGGCATAACTTCTGTAAAGTTTTAAAAGCAGTCTTTGTAAATGGAACAAGCTTTTGCTCAAAATCTTTTCCTTGGGATAAATCCCAACTTCTCCTTCCAGCGCAGTACCATAGCCTAGAACGTGCCTTTGCAAGCTAACCCTGAAATCCATCCAAGTTACACTCACGTTTGCTTTTTTGTGCTAACAACTATTTGTTTTCCCTTTCCTTTACTCACAATCAAAACCCAATTAAAATTTTGCCACGGGAGTAATTAGAAGCTGAGTCAGAAATGCTTTATATTCATGTTCATAATGCCGGTCTTTGCTTATACTAAATGGAGTGTCTTTCTTTCCTACTCCTCCTTTGCCAGCAGCTGTCTATGGAGTTTGTGCTGTCCTTTGCCTTACTTGCTACTCCGTTCTAGCATGCATACAATTAAATTCAGTTTTTGTAGTAAACCTTTTGAATAAATAAGCATTTACGTTAGCTAGTACATAATTTGCACAGAGGTTTTACGGTCAGGGACTGTACATACCATTAGCATATTTTTGATTGCTTCTTAATTAGGAAAAAAAAATCCAGCTGTAAGAGTAAATGTATTTGTAAGCATTTTTGTAGAAGGTGTCGCTATCGTACACTACTAGAGCCAAATTTCCTACTTTACATTATTTAGCTCGGTGTTTCAATTGTCATTACCCGGTATTTTTAACCTTCCGATGACAATAAGTACTGCTTACATCTGGGCTTTGGGTAATTTTCTGTTACATTCTCTAGGTTCACAGTAGAACAGGAAATTGATCTGAAAGATGTCTGGAGAGGTCTCGGAATTACAGAGCTGTTCAGCAGTAGTGCCGACCTCACTGGGATGTCTGGTAAGAGGTTCTTGTGTTGTCTCTTAAGCTATATGAGGAAGTACTAAAATCACCTAAAGATTACAAACAAGCTCTTCAAAGTGGTTTTATGGTAAAAAAGCACCCCACCCGCTAGCAAATTTTTGTTCCTTTGTGATTTTTGCATGATGTAAGAGTGTGCTCACAGGACTGTGTGGTTTTGGTGAGGGATTTTTGACTTTTGAAAGGTCACACCGAGTGTTTCAGAACAGGATCTCATTGTAAATGTAGAGAAAGCGTAATACTATGCAAGAGGCAGATCCACATTAGAGCAATATCTGGCTTCAGTGCCTTGATGGCAAATAGGATTCGCACAAGGGGGTTGTCATCTTTTCTCTCCGGAGGCTATTTGTTCACAGCATTAAGAGCATTAAGCTGTTGTACAATTAGTCATCTCCCCAGATACCTGCTGTATAGAAGCAGCACAGGAAAGAAAGAGTTCTGAGATAAAAGCAATTTAGCCATGTATGCTGCTTGCCTATTTCAGTATGTTGTCAAAGCTTTATTTTCAGAAGTCAAAATATCCAATACACTTTAGAATTTCAGGTGGAAATGAGATATTTATGCTTTTAATACCTCCTAAAGGTACTGAAGTGGCACAAAAGGTAGTTGATTCTTCCTTAGCTGAGAAGTGTTTCATTTTGGCATAACAAAAGTAGTCATCCAAGTGGTGTTAAATACATTTAACATGATCTACCTAGACCTCGGTTTTGGCAACCCCAGTTGTTCCCTATACAGAAGCTATGCCAGTGTGAGATTGCTGTCCTTGCTAATGCCTCATCAACCAGATATAGAGCCTTAGCTGGTGAGAAATACCATTCGTAATGGTCTGTCTCTGGAAGCAATCCCACCTGTGTGGCTTGTTCAAAATAATGGTAATGAAGGCAAGCCATCCTCTACAAATTCCTGCAGAAATCTTTGTGATTCCTATATTCTTTTCACTTTTGCCTAAGTTTGAAATATTGTTTATAGTGTTTCATGTAGCTTTTGCTTTGCTAGTGAAATTGTGAGGAAAAGCTGGAGATAACTAATGTGAAAAGAATGTGAATAACTGAAAAATCCTTCCTTAAGGAAATGACGTTTTTCTGAAGAAGAGCACCTTCAAAGAGAAGTAAACTTTTTCAATAAATTCTGGTCTATGTATAGAAAAATATTTACTTGAGGACAAGCATGAAAGAGAACAGAATACAGACAGGAGAAAACCAGAAAGGCAGTGCTTGGCTCTTACTTAATTTCATATAAAAGTCACCTATATATCAGGGACTAATCCTGTAGTCAAGAGGTTAGCAGGAAGATTGGAAGTACCTGTGTTTTAATCCATGTGACTAATGATTTGGTTAAAGTCCTGGTTTTGACAATCGCACTGCACAAAATCAAAATGCTGTGCTTTGCGTGACTGAATTAACTCCTCTGCCATTTAAAGTTTAACTTGTTTGTTAAATAATGCAGAGAAGTGTTTAGAGAGAGAGTTCATGAGTTTTACTATAACACGCTTGCTTTTCACTTAAAAGGGCATTCCCACCAGCTGGTGAAAAGGTCATTCATAAATTATGAATAAGAAAACGTTTTGGAGTTATGTCTTTAATGAAAACCCTGCTGTTGATGCTATAGAGACAAAATTTTAAGTAATTGAAATAGAGGATATGTTTCCTGTTTCTAATTTTCACAATGTAAAATGGTTCAGGTAACAGGGAAGTTGAAACCAGAAGTTTATGTGCATCTTAGTGACAGCCCTCTGGAAAATTTGGCACTTCGTGAAGCCTTAAATGCAGATATTTGACCAAAATGTTGGTCTGGACACTTTTAATTTAGGAAGATACAAATCAAAAAAAGAAATCTAAGGAGATTTTTGAGAAATTATGTTGCATTTAAAAATAGTTCCCTCCCCCTCTCCTGTTGCTCTTGCTTTTGGATTATTGTCAAGGAAAGCCTTCTGCAATTTCAACAACGGTCCTAATCCTGTAATCAGATCCAGGCACAGATTGTTGAGTTCAGTGAAATCATCTATGTGGGTTTAGTGGATATAAATCAAATTGCAGGATTACAGACTTATTTTTCAATATTTAGAATTATCTTTTTTTTTTTTCCCCCCACTCAATCTGAAAAATGGAAATGGATGAGTCAGCTTTACCTCCCAGGATGTCTGGCTGGTGAGCAACCAAAGTATTCATCCAAATGCACATTTTAAACGTTACTCTCTTGCAGAAATTAAGGTTTTTTGTCAATTAACACAGGTGAGTAGGAGGACACTCCTATTTGGCTGTCTAGTTGCATGTATTCTGATTCTTGCTTTCAGCAAAAGACTTTGACAAGTTTTACTGACATACGATTCTATGGGGTGTTCAAAATAATCTTGAAACAACTTCTGGTACTTGGGATTTTATGATTTAGTTGCTACTTGAGTATTTTGACAGCACTTAGGACTTACCCTTGAACTAATTTCAGTACTAAAATTCACCTTCTCTTTCAAATGGTCATAATATTTCTTACCCTTGTATAATACCTTAAATGGCAACAGCTTTTAGTCTCAAGGTTACCTGCGTTTCAGTGAGCAGTGATCTTAATGACTTACTTTCACAATATAAAGTAGTTAGAAGAGCATCAGTCTAGTAAATACCTCTTCAAAGTCTTGACTGAGATAGGTATAATTTTCTGGGACAACCTAAGCTAGAAAAGCCAATAAACCTGCATGTGTTTTTAAAATGAGACTTGCAGAGCAACCAGTTGGTAGCTCTGAGTAGGAGTTTGGAAGCATATGGAGTGTAATGACAAATGAAGCGTGATGCTAACAGAGTCATGTACATTAGAAGTAAGCTTCAGAGTACTCCCACACATTAATGAGTATCTAGGCTAGGGTCCTGCACAACGATACCAGATCTCCATGGGCTTTGCTGAGATGATGATAATCAAATCATGTTGGTTCTTGGGAAAATCCAGATTCAAAGAAGCTACTAGAAAAAAATTATGTGATAGATACTCAGGTAAACCCCACCTTATCCACTGTGAAAGCCATAAAGGAAGGGTCTATAATATTACAAAATGTGTATGATACTGAAGCGTTGCAGTCAGTGATTTGACAGTCACAAAAGGAGGCAAAACCAGAGACAACATTATCCTTCCACAGGAAAATAGAATCGTTCACTTCTGGGAGTGATGACAGAGAGGGCTGTGATAGGGGCAACGTAGAAAATTGTCTAGAGAAAGTAAACTGGGATGTGGAATGGCTCTTTTCACCATCCAAGGACAAAGATATCCAACAAAGTTCAAGGCAACAAATTGAAAACAAATAGAAAGTACTTTTCTTAGGAAAAACTTAACCACAGAGATCTTTGCTGTGTGTTCCTTGAGATCATGAGATTGGTAGGATGAAAAGTTCTTCAGAGCAATCAAAACTATCTATCCTACATTGAATAAAGGCATTCTATATATTCTGTGGATTAGAAACTTGGTTTCTAAAAAAAACAGATGCTGGGTGAGAGGGTATTTTGATCTTGTAAGTTGTGCTGTAGTATTTTTTCATCTGTAAGGCTTCTTGTATCTGGTTCTGAAGCAACAATAATACTGTAGCTGGCACAGTGTGGTAGAGTAATTGGACGTACTGGTCTCATCTGCAGGGGCACTTCTTGTATTCTTGTCAACTTAACAGAATATTGTTGATTTTCTGTAATACTCAGATCCTGAATACATTTACAAGTAGGCCTACTATTATACCGGCTAGTGTTAGCAGTGTTTATGCTTTATGAATTAGGGTCTTTAAGGTCATCAGATGGAGACCAATCCTCTGAGGTGCTATTTAGCATTTGTTATTTAACATTTTAATGTATTTAACATTTGTTCTGACCATAAGCACCACCACACTATGCAAAATAAAATGTTGAGGGTGAAAATATGGAGTATTGCTGGCAATATATATATATCTACAGGTCACAGGAGCAGGCTTAAGTGCTGTAATGAAAAAATATCTGTGATCAAAATACACAGTTAGGTGAAGTGGGCAGTTTTTTCTGTCTGTTATGAAACATAAAAATAAATTTGGGGTTACAATAAGGAACTCCAAACCAGCATTTATCCACAAAGGCTGCAAAGTACTTGTTTTCTTTTGGTATGTGCTGTACAGCTGAAATGTTTAACAGAGCTTTGATATGGATGAGGAAGACCAAGTACAGCTGCCTGGAAGGGTGAATTTGCAGAACTGACCAATAAACTTACCGAGAAACTTTTTAACTGACACCTTTACAAAGGCAAGGAGACCTGCACAACAGGAATTGCTGATGGGCATGGATCTGTCACCCTTTTTGTCTTGGGTATCCATCCATTATCACCTACGTAAATATTCTCCAGTGTTTGCTCTAAACATTTTTTTTGCAAAACTTGGGTCTTAATGGGTCTGCAGTGGAAAGGAAGCTTTAGGGGATGACTACTTAACACTTGATTGAAGTATTTAGTTAGCTTGCCTTTTATTTTTTACAGGTAATTCTTGAGACTTGAAGGTGATGCTAGTGTGGGAATGTAACCACACTGGGTTTTCAGGCTGCCTTTCTGATAACAGTTAAGGAGACAAAAGCTGTGAGAATTGTGCTTAGTGCTCAAGATAAGTAGATGCTGCACGTTCCATGTTTTCAAGGAGCAGGGTGGAAGCTTTATCCCGGCTTTCAAGAAGCATTACTGAAGGCTTGGAACTGAAGCCTAGATCTAGTACAATATTTAGCAGTCTAGTATACGTTTTACCACACAGAATCCCAAAGGGAACGATGTGGGGCTTTTGTTGGGGAGATTTAAGTTAAGCAGCTGAACTAGGAGGTTTATGGCTGTTCTGAGTGTATGTAGCAGTAATGGGATCTGCTGGGGAGAGACATTTTAAACTGCTGTCTCTTGTGGATTTGGCTGGCATTAGTATTAGAACTAGCGGCTATTGTTGTGAGAGCCAAGAGAAATGGGTAACAAATCGATGAACAGTCCTAAGCTTTCCCTCCTTAGTCAGCCTTCAGCTAGAGTTGTGGTGTCGAACAGTTTCTGGAGGATCAGAAATGCAACATGGTGTGGCTGTCTCCCTGGGGTGGCTAGATCAGATTTTCATGGTTGTGCATCCCTCTGCTGAGAAAGCTTTTTATTCCTTTAACTGCCACTTGTGCTCTGTCATTACTGTGGATTTTATGCAGGTACCATAAATGTATATCTAATCCTTGTTATGTCTTGCTGATGAAACTTTGTCAAACATTAAACGGTGCTACGTGTCTTGCTTCCTGCAAGGTGCTGGGTATTCCAATAGGTCTGATCATTTAGCCACCGAAGAAAAGTAATGAAACATACACTTATTTAAGCAGGAGTAGGCTTGGGCTGAAATTAAAATGCTGATAAAGAAGGATGGAAAACAAACAAGACTTAAAAAACCCACCCTAGTTCCATGGTGGTTTTTGCAAAAAATATTTTTCTTCAGCTTCTTTTAAATATAACGACAAGAGGAAAGAAACCACCTAGTTTTCCTGGAGGAAGTCTATATTGTACCTAGCGCAGAAATAATATTTTTTATGTATAAGTTTTTGCCATGTTACGTCAACCCTTCTTCCCCAATAGCGGCACTTAAAATCTCCTGTTCACAGGTTGCCTTTTGCTCTGTCTGGTATAATGATGCTCTAGGCAGTGCCAGGCTATTTTAATATCTGTAGTATAGGAGAACACTAGAAATTTAAGCAAGGTAAACAGTGGTGTTAAAGGTATTGGCAGAAGGTTGGTTGGTTTCTTCTAATGCAAGTCCTATGCACAAATCCTCTTCTCCTGCTTGGTGTAGAAAATGGGTAATAGCGTTGGCTTTTTGTCAGAGTTTGTTCTTTTATTTTTTAAATACTTCAATCTCTACTGTTGACACTTGAAATACGTTTCCTTTTCCTCTCCAGATAACAAGGAACTCTACCTTGCAAAGGCATTTCACAAGGCATTTCTAGAAGTTAATGAGGAAGGATCAGAAGCTGCTGCTGCCTCAGGTACCTGACTGAAAAGCAGAACTAAATCAAATGTCTGGTTATTTTGTGTTAATTAATTTTTTAAAACTGACATGCTGTACAGCCAGGAAAGCTAAACAGCATGTAGCATGAAGACACAGCATAGCAAGTACACTGTAGCTCTTACAGAAGAGGATTCTGGAAATAAAATGTGTTTGTATTACTGGCATACATGAGTCTTTATTAACAGTGCAGGAAAATGTAGAAGTAAATGAAACCCTGGGAAATAATGTCCTGGAGAAATCCATGTGTTTCCAAAGTAACAAAAGGAAATTCTGCCTGATTCCCAGTTAATTTCACTTTCAACCTCTGCATTATTTAAAGACTCCAGCTAAAAGCTGCAAGATCAGCCCATTTAGTTGTTGCATATTCCATGGTTATTAAGGATTACCTTTTGCTATCAACTGCAAGTTTGGAGCTGTTTAAAGCAGGTCAGCAGTGCTGCCTAACATAATGCATTTTCTTTCTACGAGTGAGCAGGAGTCATCACTCCTCTTAAGATTCTGGATCGTAAAACTTGTAAGCTGCTCCCTCAGCCTGGGTCGTTGTGCCACTCTTCATTGTTAATCATTCTTAAAGCATAAAAAAGCCTGCAATTATTCTGTAGGTCTCTTTCATGTTAGATTTTTCATGCTGTTTCTTGGTGACGCTTAGTGCTGAGAGTGTGAGACTTCAGTGTCTGCTCATGACCTTCACCAGCATCTCTCATGAAGAGGAGGAGAAGGTGCAGTGATGTTTAACAAATTGCCTGTGTTCTTTTTCCTTTAGGAATGATTGCCATTAGCAGAATGGCAGTGCTGTATCCCCAGGTTATAGTTGACCATCCCTTTTTCTTTTTGGTCAGGAACAGAAGAACAGGTGAGAATATAGCAGACTCTTCCTCATTTTTCACAGTACATAAGCAAGTATACCAAAGATAATTGCATATTTTGATCAGTGAGCTGGCCTTATACTATGAGTTTTCCTTAATTTGTCTTAAAATACCTGACATTGGAAGGCTCACCTTTTCTATATCCCCTTGATGCATCTGCTTCTCCAAGTAAGACACAAAAAAATCTGACGTAATCCTGAAAAATATTCACAATTACATGATTAAAAACCCCAGGGAAGAAAGAGTCACTTGGGTTGGGTTGGGGATTTGGGGGGGGGGGGGTTTGGTTGGTTGGTTGGTTTTATGGTTGTTTTTTTGTGCGTGTGTGTGTGGTTTTTTGTTTTGGTTTCTTTTTATTTTTTATTGGTGTTTTTTGTTTGTTTTGTTTTCTTTTGTTTTGTTTTTCTTTGAAGAACACAGTGTTACTGCCCCAAATATCCATAATCATTGCACTCCAGAAGAGTTTGGCTGTAGTGAGATACATTTGGCCAGTGATATGTTCCCAGTACCAAATGATTCGCATAATGGACAGATATTATAGCTCTGAATAATTCTGTTGTGCTCTTGAAGTGTTCTGTGGCAGGTGAGGGATGAGAAAAGCACTCACTAGCAAAATGGGCAATGATTAAGTAATTCTTAGTTTCATATTTGTAATTTGCCTTAATGATGTGACCGGAAGACAAAACGTCATAGGGGTCTGTGTGTTGTGGTATCTTACATATACTACAAACAAACTTTTATAGATTCAATTACATTTGTTGTTGTTGTTGTTGTTTTTCTTGATTTGAGATTCCTTCATTGTGTAGATATCAATGTTTATTAAACCATTTAGCTTGCAGTAATGCTTAAAGTTTATAGCTAGGTAGGGTCACTTGTATTCAAGGCATGATACCAGCTCTTGGGGCAGGGCGTTGACCAAAACTAAGCTGAGTATTGTTGCTGTTGTAGATACTTAATTAGGGAAAAAAAAGTCTATCTGGAGGAGATATACAAACCAAAATATACAAAAGTCTCCCCCAAAAGAAAAGCTTAAATCAGAACAGAGCTTGGTAGCTTTTGTGCAGTTCTTAATGTAGCCTGGGCCTGGTTGCATGTAGAAAGAGGAATTGCTAACAAGTGTAGTCAAAGTCTGAAAGCTCATTACTAATCTAGATATCTAAAGTTAGAAAACTTTTGAAAAAACTTTGTGGTGGTTGCTCCTCTCAAGAATACCCAAAGTGCTCATGACTGATCACTGCATTTAAACAGCTTAGATAAAAATGTACAAAATGAGAAAGGCATAAATGGTAATACAGAACTTAGTGTTTGTCATCTTACAGCCTCAACTATTCCTGTCTGTTCTGACCTCTCTCCTTCCCTGCTTCCCTTCCCCCTTTTTCCTCAGGTACTGTATTATTCATGGGGAGGGTAATGCACCCTGAAGCAATGAATACAAGTGGCCATGACTTTGAAGAGCTTTAGCTGCCACCAGCCACCAAAAAGAGGAGATAAGCACATAAAGTTTGAAGTTAATATATTTAAGGTTTGCTGTGTTTTCCCCCCAAGATATTGTTTAATATGCTTTCAGATCTAATTGTGTGCAAGTCAGTTTGCAGAGGAACGCTTACAATATTAAAGTAATGGTTCTGTTTCTGTCATTGTGATTGCCGTGTCCTTAAAATAAACGTGTACATGTCAACAGCTCTTTCTTGTTCTAGTGAATTGTAAAGCAAAAAAAAAAACCCTGCAAATCCATTATTTGTAATTTTTTTACAGTCCAAAGACTGACTTGATCAATGAGACAGGAGCGGAATGTGTGCAGCTCTGAATAATGCAAATGGCAAACCTTGATGATAATTTATAGAGCTGAAGAGCTACATCTGGAAAATGTGATCTCTTCCTGTTCCTGTAAAAGTAGTAAACAGACCGTGATATGCTGTCTCATCAAAGTTAATGGAACCAATTAAGCCTAGTGGATTTTATTCTATAAGATAGCTGTGGTAGACTTTGTGTAAACTCTCCCACATGTGATTCTAAAATGTTGCTTTTATGAATGCTCCTGCATGTGACTCTGCAATTCACCTTCCGTAACTGTTGATGCCAATAAAATTTGATCGCATGAATCTTTGAGACTAGTCAGTGTAGAATAGTTATGTATGTGACTGAAGTAAAATAGTTGAATAGTAACGTCATTTGTGTGGACACATATTTCTCCCCCAGATTGTTCTACTTTAACCTAAGCTTTGCACTATCTCACTTCAGGGGTCTAGAATGATCTTAAAACCAAAACAAAAACAACAGCAACACAGCCCCCAAAATCCAACACAAACAAAAACCCTCTTAAGTCTCTTAAAATGTTCTATTCATAAATAAATGTCCAAATGAACAAGATAATCCTTTTTACTCCCTAACTCTTTATTGTGATTAAACTGACAGAGGAGAATGACGCATACCGCAAGTAAATATTAGCAGTGGAATTAGTTGCTGTTTCCATTTGCAGGAGGAGGAGAAATACCAGTTGTCACCAGAGAGGCATATAATTATTTTCTCTTTCATTGTGCAAAATATAAAAAGAACAGAAATTATTAAAAAGGTAGGAGAGAATAGAAAAGAAGGGAGGAGCTCCTTTGAAACAGATCATAAATACAAACTTTTGGATAATAAGTGGGTTTCTTCTCAGTCAATAGGAGTTTTGTCTTTTGAATTCTATGGGAACAAGTGCATATTGGCAGAACTTTAATTACAGGCTTTTCTGGTATGCATTCACTTCCAAACAGCAGTAGATATTGCTCACACAGTTATTCATGCAAAGAGAGCCTCTAAAATTTGACACATTGTTCACTTTTATTTTATACCGCTGGTGCAAATCATGCTGGTCCTACTGTGAAGTGATGGATGCTCCCCATGGAGGCTGGCTGTGCTCCCTCAGCAAAAGGGCAGTGGAACACATTTTGAGCCCTGCCTCCTTCAGTTGTTTGGTTTTGTTGCACAGAACTGAAATGGAGCTCCTTAGTGTATTGCTGTTACTTATTGCCCTTAGTGTGTTGTAGTCTGAGCTTGGTGAGGCAGTTTCTGTATTCAAATTCAGCGAAAATTGTTCTGTATAGCTAAAAATATTATGCTTAAAAGGAGAAAAAAAAAAAAAAGAGTGGTTCTAAGAAGGAGCAGGGGCTAATTTTAACCAAGATACAGAATGCAGCTAAAACCAGCCCCTTTGATATGGGGCTACACGAGGGCTGGTTCTTCGTGTTTAAATGATTCTACGAATATCATCTAATGTCTGTAAAAGTGACCCATATGCTAAGGATCTTCTGTGGGTTTAACCTCATGGGAGCCTGATTTTTAACTTACTACATTTTTTCAGGCTAATTTCTGTGGTGTTCACTCTGATTTGGAAAGACACGAGAAAGCAGTGACAACCCTCAATCACGTTTATTTTCAGTCTTCCTGAAGTCCTTCCTGACCAATTTTGTGTTTTCTTTGCTTTAGTTCCTTGAAGCATAGATGCTTCTTACCAAGAGAAGGACTGAAGATAGATTTGAACTAAAGCTATGGAATTATGGAAAGACAGCTGCCAGGCAGAAGTATTTATAGAGGATATAAGGCAAGTGCATAGACTTCCCGAGCAGTTGACTGAGCATAGGTGTAAGTGGAATGATGCAGAATTGTGTATTCCAGATCTGATTCTGAGAGCAGCCTGAACAGGCATAGAGGAAATGAAGCAGAACCAGAAAAGTAAATATGGTTATTTCACTTGATACTCTTCTAGTCCTAACAGTTGCAAAATGGCCACTTCCTGCTTCTGGAAAATTGAGAATGACCTGGTTTTCAATAATGTGAATTAATTTATTACCAAATTACACAAAGATGTTAGTTGTAGGCTACAATGAGGAGTTAGTTGTAGACTACAATGAGGACAGTTCTCAAACAATGCTGGTTTTCAGTAGTGATAATGTCTGAAGTATTGTTACCAATTTATAGAGGTATATGAATACTACCGTGTTTTTTAATCTAGATTTTGTATAATGTTCCTTTCAAAGATGCTATTGGTTTTTTTGAGGAAAAAACTAGCAAAATAATTCTGTCTTTTTGTTTGGATTTTTTATTTTTGTAAGGGGAATTTGTCAATAGTGGCTCATGTGAGTTTAGGTGTGTAGTCTTAAAAAAAAATATTGTATTTTGTGCTGGAGGCTATAACGGAAAATAAATTACTGAAACTTCTCTAACTGTGCTGTTTAAGTGACCCATGATGTGACGCTGTCTGCTGAGATCCTTCTGGGATGTAGATAGATGGTATTTTAGCATGAAGTGCAGTTGCCTGATGCTATCATCTTCTCACTTTCTTGCATACATGCGCACAGAATCTGCCACGTTGTATGAATTCAAATGTTGTTGTTAGTTCCAAGCACTAATTTTCCCTGTCCTTTGATGGTGGCAAAGTAAACTCTTGTATCAGTTTCTGTGAATCAAGTATGTGATATTCCTTAAAGAAAGATCTTAGTGTTTTACCTGAAGTGACAAAAAAAAATGCTGTCAAAGGGTTTGTGGTTAATACGTATTTTTCAATGATGGACGAAAGAAGAAACCACAAGATGTCACTCTATCCTAAGAAGCTGAGAAGTACTTTCCCATTGACAGTAATCCTGTGGGAGTGTTGGAAAGCTGAATATCCCGAGTAGGACTCCAGTATCTTTAAGTCTTGGTAAAATCAATGAGGGTTCCTTGAGCTTAAGAACATAATTAGACCCGGGTGCCTGAGATTAATAATCGGGGATGGGGAGAACAAACCCCAAAGTGACCTGCTTTGTGTTGCAAACTTTTCTCCGATTCACCATAACAGATTGTTGGATTCAGTCCATTGCTCACGAGGGAATTTTTGTCCAGTTCTTAGCCTGTATGATTGCATTGTGCATTTGGTGGGGGGGTGAAATAAAAGGAATATGTGTTCTTTCAACCCCTTTCCACAAACAACAGTAGATTTTCTCAACAGCAAGAAAATAAGAACTAATGCTTGAAGTCATGGATGGGCTGGCCCTTGATTTTCTGTTCTTTTGCCTACCTCTTATTTCCCCCCTCCCTTGCTGCCTTACACACAGTAGCTAGAATTTCTGCATGAGCAGATTCCCCGTGTTCTCCCCTTGTACAGTGAGGTCACACCACTGTTAGGTGTTTCTGCTCTCTTCCTGGGCAGGAGGCAATATCGTTCCTAGGAGGCGTTTCTAAAAAAGACAGTGAAGTGGTGTTTACAAGTTGATTCTTGAGTTGCTTCTGTCCCTTTTAATGAGCAATCTTTGGTTTTGCCCTCTAGTGGAAAATGCAAATACCTGGATTAAAGAAAGGTGGGTGATTTACCTCCTAAACCAAATGCCAAGGAGGAGGGAAACAGTGCTTTAGTAACTCAGATAGATCAGCAAGAAGTGAGTTGCCTTCCTTTGTGAGCTACTCTGCATATACTGACACAGTTGATGAGAAATTTGTAGAGTAATTTAACTTGCAAAACTGTCTGCAGTCCCCGAGGATTCTGGATCAAGCTGCAGTAGTTACAGGGGTCTAGACAGAATGAAGACTCTGCCCGCTTAGTGGGGACCTTTGTTAATTGGTTCAGTAGCTTGTCTTTGTCTTCCAGCTGGCATGGGCTGAGGGCTATAAAACAAAGTTACACGTGAGAAACCATTTGCAATACACACAGTTGATACTGTAAAACTCATGACCAGCGACACGTCTGTTACTCCCATCTACCAGGGCTTCTTAAATGCTCTCTTTATATAGTACTGTTGTTACAACATGAAAGTTTTTCATTTCACAGCACTAACTAGAAGCCCGAGTCATGGACCACTTGCTCTAGGTATTAGGCAAACTGAATAAGAAGACAAAAGTTATGTACTAAAATGCAGTTTAAAGTGCAGCTTATAGAGTGCAATAGTCAAGGCTGTAAAGCTAATGAAGGATGTCAGAGTCACTCTGGTAAGCATGTAAATGGAGAAAAGTGCTGAAGATAAATGTATTATCCAAACAGTAGGTGAGTTTCAGCTCCACTCGCTATTTTAGAAAGTGTTCAGACTTATATTTAAAAATGCAGCCTCCAAACTCGTTAATGGCTGTGCCTGGACAGCAGGCAGCTGATGGGTCTCAAAAAGGTGCAGCTCCAAACCAAGCACAGCGAAGCTCAGATCACTGGCAGCTGCTTCTAAAAGGCCTGCTATGCCAAAGTCTTCACGGCACTCTCTGCTTTCAGCTGTGATCAAATAGTCTGCAAGTTTTATTCTTAATGATGTGTTTGTGACACGGTGTTCTGGAAACTCATCTGGCAGATAGTGGTAGTAAAATTCTAGGTCTGCTAGGATCTGGATGAGGAAAAAGAGTGAAATTATTCCTGCAGCTGGGGAATTCAGTCCCTTGCCTGAGATGTTACCTTTTTCAGCCACACGGAATTACAATATGATGTTTCAGATAAAACCTGTGCTTTGCTGATAACAAGTTGCTTTAGCATTTATCTCTCATAAACACACCTCTTTCCCATAGAAGACTCGTCTTTTTGACAAACCAAGGGAAGAATTACTACAGAGAAATGATACTGTGTTTGCATAGAAGTAATTTTAAGTAAGAAAGAAAAAAACCAAGGACTTTGGATTGTATCTAAATTGTGTCTTTTGTGCTTTCATTAAAGGGTTTGACTTGACTATGGAAAAATCCTGGATTTTCTTTGAAGCCCATCTTAGATTGATCTTAATGATTCCCTCAAGTATTCTAATGCTACCAAAAGAGTTTAGAGCCAATCATAGCTTAATGTTTTTACTCTATTTAGATGTATTTGTTAAGAGTCATGTTTTAAAACCAAGCAGCTTGCAGTGCTGGCATGCTTACAATTGGTAAATGTATGAACAGAATGGAAGAAATATGTCAAAACATGCTAAGAAATAAAAGACATCAAGAAGTCCATCTTGCCCTGAGACCTGTCATGGTCTGGACAATGCCAAACCTCACCTGTCACCAACAGTCTGATAAAAAAAAAGCCTTTTTATTGGAGGTTTTTGTCATCGTCTGCATGCTTTGTAAATGGTATATTTCTAAAGGGAACAGCCAGAAAGCTGGTGTGTTTTGACACAGGAATTAATAAAATTTTGCAAGTTTATTACAAGAGAAATACTGGTCCTAAAATTCATTCTCTCTCCTGGGAAATGTTTGCCGTGGGTCAGGCTGCAGCTTGGAATTACCAGCATTTAGTGACAAGTCTATTGTTTTCCAGGGGCAGGACTGTATAAAACTCTCCTGCCAGCTCTGAACTGTGGATATGGCTTCATCAGCTGAGCTGCTATTAAAGGCCTTGGTGAAACCCACAGAGAGGCAAAAGAGGCCAATTCTAATGTTGCTGCTGCCTTGTTTACCTGTGTCTCCATTAATTTTATCTCTACAGAATTTTTTCCTTGGTCTAAGCAAAAGGATAATCAGAGACATTGTGCTCACTTCATAAGTTCACTTCAGAATTTTTGATCAGAAACTGCTTGTGAATTATCACAGTATTTCAGAGGTAGTGTTACTGCTGCAGTTTCACAGGGCTCAAGTTGAACAAGCTAACCTTGAATACTTTTAATTCCTTTATTTTCCAGTGTCGTCCCAAGTTTTAATATGTATGCATGATGGAACAAAGTGTTCTGAGGAGGTGATCTCTTAATTACTGACATTTTGAATCATAATATGTACGGGACAGAGAGCTTGGAGCCATGAGTAAAATAGCTTGCCTTGTATCAAGCACTTACAACAGCTGAGGACGTTGCCAGTTCTTCCTCTTCACTGTGATGATTACAAGGTAGGCATAAGTCATCCTGAGGGAGAAAGTGCAGTTACCTCTGAACAAAAATTAGGGAATGTCTAGTTCCATAAACTTAAAATCAAGTAAAGAAGCATATAGTGTCCAAAACACCCATAGCAAAGAGCATCATCAGAAAAAAATACATGTAATCTGAACCATTTGGAGCTTGTTCCAAATCCCTCTGTAGTCCATCAAAAAAAAAAATTGTCATGAGTTTCAGTCATCAGTTTTGGACCACATGTTGGTTTCTCTCTGACTGTGCTCTGAAGCATGAGTACAAGAAACTGGATGGGAACTGGCTGATTTTTTGTGATTGGTAAGAACTCAATTTTTGCCCAATTTGCAGAAGTGATTTCAGGCCACTTACTTGAATATACGAAATAGACTTCTAATCACAGTGTTTCTACAAGTAAAAATAAAATGGCGAGACTATAAGCATGCAAGATAGAGAAGTTACGAAGTTGTATTTTGTGTGTGTGTATGCATATGCACGCACTCCATTAAACGTGGACATACTGTGAGAATCTTACTATTTTACTAACTTCTAATAAATAACCCAAGCCTAATCTTAAGTATCTTTGCATGAAACTGTAAGATAATGCAGTACAAAATAATGAGGCCGCTCTGTGCCTCTTGGATAAGAGGCTGGAGGAATTCTCCTTGGTGCAGGATGCCTAAATGGAATAAAAAGCTTGTTTGCCCCTCTTCCTCTCTCAGTAACTGCTTGGGGAGCCTAGCGTGGCTAGATTCCTGTCTTTAGGTCCCTGAGGTTAAATGAGACAAATTCAGGCCTCTTGAAACCGCTGGCAACATATTCTGCTTGGAACCATTGCACAGAGAATTCACAAGGTAAAATATACCCTTGATTTACCCAAGTAAATCTTGATAATCTGAACAGCCTTCAAGAACAAGGCAGATCGAAGCCTTTGCTGTTTCCTCAGGAAATGCATCCTGATGAGTCCACAGACAAAGGTTTTCATGTGGACAACATACCGTACAGTTTTATCTCCTTTAGTTCTGTAAAACCTTGATTATTTTTTAGCTTCTCTACAAAGTTTTTTTTTTATTTATTTTTAACGGAGTTTAGAGATTATTAATTTTGCAGGTGTGTTCACATTCTGCACACATATAGGGAAGAGACAATCTTGTAATAAACTAGGGGGTATCTATGACAGTGTTGTGCTTTTGTGTGTCATGCCATTGTAAGTACGGTGATAATGCTGCTGGAGACTTCAGCTGCTGTAGCACCATGTCACGGCTCAGACAGCAGTTAGAACGCGGTTTTCCCCAACACAGTTGGTAGTATAAAATCAGGGTCTTCACTCCCGTCCTTAGTCTCAGAACTTACCTAGAACCTTGCAGGTTAAACTTTTGCTTGTCTTTGGGCAAAGCTATTGTGCAGGAAAATACTATTTTACCAGCTTGTCAGCTAGGATCTGAGATCCAAAGAGGAATGGTGGCTCTGCCTCTGCTGTGAGGCTTTTGCCTTCCCCTCAGCTCCTGTGCCATTATCACTGACTAGCACATGATATGGATTAGTGGTTTGCATGCTTGTGTTTCCTTCCCATGGAGGGACAGATGCCCCTCATATGGTTTTGCTCCAATGTACAGCTGGAGCACTGCCGGGGCACACACTGAGCTCACAACTGGTCTTTGGTCCACCCATTTGACTGTAGCCCAAGCAACTCATTCCACAGAAAATAGCATTGCTGGAACAGAGGAAGGAACCCTTATGCTGAGTGACCAACCAGTACAGTTAGTCTAATGCCCTTGTGACAAGAAAGAAAGAAACCTGCTGGTTTGGCACTAAGTTAAGGTCCCTGCCCTTTTAAACTCTTGTGATGTCTTTCAAAGGCTGAAAATGAGAACAATATGATTCTGTTAATTGCTGATCATAAAACAAGACCAAGACTGATGTGCAGCTACTGTCCAAATCACTGATTCTCCTTCTTGGGCCAAAGTGTCAACGGATTTATGTGGTAGGAAAATCCATCAAACAATCAAAGCATATAAAAACAAGCCACCAAATGTGAAGCATTTGGGAGCTGCAGCTGATGTTCTCTCAGAGATGTAGCACATGATTTCTATAATCATAAAAGTATATTTAATCTTGTTTATTTAAACCAGCCTGTGTTTTTCTGTGAACATTAATCATCTGGTGTCACACAATAGCACACTAAATGTCACACAGTGAATCACATCTCCTGCGACACTGTTATGAATATTCTGGCTGTACTCCACAGCTGTAGAAAGAAGTACTTCATGCCTTGCTAGCTGTAGAGTGAACACACTCTTGGAGCTTCATTTTGTATTCAGTAACTCAACAGAACAGCAAAGACAGCATGCAAAATGAGGAGGAGTACTACTGAAGCTCAGCTGTTGATCTTTTACAATTCCACGGCACATACTAGGAGGCCTGAAAGAAGCCACTGAAGTCTAAGTATCAGCAGAAATATTAAAGTACCTTAATCAAGAGAATTAGACCCGGTCTCTTAGCTTTTAAATAAGTTTTGTTTGCCTGAAGAAGCAGTAATAGCACATAATGTTTCCTGCTGAAGACAGGGCCCCTTCCTCCCCCAGTGTGAGTCAAGGAGAAAATTCCCATTTCCCAACTGCTGGAATACAGCATGGAGCTGGCAGAGCAAGATAAAGTGGAGCAGCTAAAAAATGTGTATCGTTTATGTCTGAGACTGGTTCAGTGGCCTGGCAGGTCTGTGGTGGAGAATATAGTGACATAAAGTAATCTAACAACATCTTCATAACCCCCAGTTTAGGCCACCAGTGGACTTGGCCTCTTTGAAATCCAAAGATCAAGATGGATCTGGAATAGCATGGTTTTAAATATTTTTTTCCTCAAAGAAAAGCTGCTGCTTCTATCACCTCATCTCTGTTAAAGCAAAAATGTAAGGGGGTGGAGGGCTGTGTGTGGAAACAAACCTATGAAAAAATAGAGATTTGTCTTCAGAGGGGACTTTGGATGAGAACAGCTAAAGAGGAGAGAGGCACTGGATGAAGTCATTCTATTTCAAGCCAGTGGATTGCCTTTACTGGAACCTAACTGAAACGAATCAGTTGGCAGGAAAGACTAATGCATATTGATGGTGCACTCCCCTTATCAGTGATGACAAACACATGCTCTGGGAAGTTTCACCAACAGGTTTGATGTCCTACAACACCAGAACTTGGGTGGAAAGAAGGTGTTGAGTAGAGTAAGGGGAAGGTGCCTCATCCAGCTGGAGATTAAGTCTTCTTGTCTTTTGAATATATATGAGTCAAGAATCTCTTCTCTGCTGGAGTCTGATATGAAACAGATACTTATATCTGTGCCTTGCGAATGTGGTGAGGCTGGTTCTCACACCTGCTTAGCAGCGGGTACAAACACTTAGCTGAGAGACAAAGCAATGGAAAATCAGTCTCCAGAGAGCTTAAATACCCCCAGTATTGCTGAAGGGAGAATATCATGTAGCTCTCAGGATGCATACGCTGTGATACAGCAAATGCAGTCTCTGACTTTGACCAGAAACACATTTTCATTACATTTAATTTCTTTTGGCAGGACATTCCAGTTTCTAACTTTAAATGCAATACTTGTGGACAGCTCCAGTGTGTCTGTCTCTTTCCTATAAAAGAAGCTCTGGAGAGAAACAAGGCTGTTTCTCCTTTCCTTTAACACAAGGCTGCCATTTTTTCAAACTGAGAGCAAGTGGGAGCAAATTATTTGGACTTCCTGACAAAAGCTCCATGAGCCCAACATCTTCAATAAAA
This sequence comes from Ceryle rudis, assembly GCA_033439905.1. Lineage (NCBI taxonomy): Eukaryota > Metazoa > Chordata > Aves > Coraciiformes > Cerylidae > Ceryle > Ceryle rudis. Next base: position 58,195 of record JAAGNO010029762.1, read on the forward strand.
ATAGAAGGTTCTTCTCATAATGCTTCTCTCTTCTTTTCCCCATGGTCATTGGAGGCCCCACTTTCTGTTTTCAACTAAAGAACATCTTTATTATCCTTGCAGACAGGGAATAATAACAAGATATTCATTAGAACTACTTTTTTTTTTTTTTTTGGCAATAAGACAGCGAAAGAATAGGGATAAAAAAATCAGAGATATCAGGAACAAGTTCTGCCTGTATATACATGTCCACAGTCCTCAGTTCCTTCTTTGGTTGCAATAGGGGCGGGTGTCTCTGAATTTCAAACCACTAGATTATGTTTACTGCTCACACGTATTGCTTTTGTATGCTTTCCTGATCTTTCACTCCTTTCTTAACACAGGTAGAGCTGGGCAGGTTTTACCATCTTGGGCCATCAACCAGAAATGTAGTACTCCGTCACTGGGAAAAAAGTAAGAATGGATAGATCTTTGAAAGAGAGTAGATAGGTTCCAGTTAAGAGATGTCCCCACAGATGAAAATTTCATTGCAGACCACTGAATTTCAGTACAAATGTGCTTTAAAAGATAGAAGCATAGAGTGTTTTGGAAGGGATTTTTAAAGGTCATCTAGTCCAACCCCACTGACTGCAGTCAACCCAACCCAAAATTTTCAATGAAATTTTCATCTGTGTAACAATACTTAGACTCTGTTCCCCTGCCTGTCTTTGCACATTAGTTACATATGCATGTGTACAGATGCACACAAGCATACACACACGTACATATATATATGAACAAACACACCTGTCTGTTAATATGCATGTAGAAGGGGTTTGCTGTGCAGGTGGAGTTTGGTAGATTGTGTGTACATGCACACAACTCAACATGCTTCGGTATATGAATGAAACATGGACATGTGAGACACGTGAAGGGAGAAAGGGAGGGAAAGGTGCAAAGTATTTCAGATGAAAGGCTGCCCAGTATAAAAAATTTGAGAGCTGCTGGTATTGATAATGGCAACTGAACAAGTTAAATGTATTAGAAGTTGTTTTCCTATTCCGTATTTAAAGAGATTATGCCTATTTATCTTAAATATCTAACATATGACAACTTTGTAAAGCCAGTTTAATAAAGGAATGCTCTAGGAACTCCTAAGTATTCCCATATTTCCAAGATCTGAACTTCGGGAAGGCAGGAGTTTGATGGATGAAGTGAAACAAGTTTTTCAATATAATTCAGATAACCAATTCTCCACCAAAAAAAAAAAAAAAAAAAAAAGAAAAGAAAACATAACTATTTAGCATTTGGCAGCAGCTACATAAATAAGTACAATTTGTGGAAATATGGTGGCATCTTCAATGGTGAAAGTTAGACAGGAGAATAACCAGAGATACTGCTTCAAATGACACAGCGTAAAAGGAAGCTTACAAGACTGCAACAGGAAATTGTTTATCAAAATTAATTTAGAATGATTTTCATATGATTAAAATTACCTGATGAAACTTCTGTTCAATAAATTAGGAAGTACTTAATGAATGTTGTATTCCACTGGGAGTTATTAACAATTAACATATGAAAAGATGAAACATGAGATTCATAATAAAGGCATGGATGGAGGCACATGAGACTGCCCTCACGTCAGAGTTTTCCTCTCTGGGTGGCTCCATTGAATGCCTGATCATTTTTGTTTTGGCAGCTTTGGAGAAGATTTTTTTGAGTTTTGAGGGTTAGACAGAAATGGCATTTGGAGAAGTGAAGACTGACAGAAAACTCATTAAAATGGATGGCTGTTTGCCTATCGATTTCAATGAGCTCTAAACCATGACCTCTGTAAAAGAATGCTCGGTTCAATCTCTTGCGAGAAATCTGGCCGGTAGCGGGTAGATAGCTGGCAGATAACCATTTGGGTTTTCTTCTATATGCTCATAAAGTCTGATTCTGCTCCAGTTCAGCTCAATGGCATTACTCTTAAGGCCTAAAAGGTTAAGTGTAAGCTTATGTGCCTCTGTGGATTGGGGAAGCAATAATTTCGTTCAATATAAAAAGCCGTGTTTTAAGGAAATCTATCTCATCTCAATGACACATAGAACAGGAGAAATCATTGCTGCACGTCGAGCCACAGGAGTGCCTCATACCACCAACCTCTCTTGGGCTACGATTTTTGTTTTCTTTTACATACATGCACAGATAAGTTGCCAAATGCAAGACAAGGCAAGTTATGTCCATTATTGTTTTGAAAAAAAAAATTTCAGAAAAAAAAATCTCAAAAAAACATTACTTCCATGTGGTCTTTCTTTAGTGTCAGACAAAGTCTACTTCATCCAGAATGTGTTGACCTACATTTTATTAGAAAAGTCAGATTTGATATGAACTAAGTCTCTCCTAAACCAAATAAAAATGCCATTCTTCATTCCATAAACATATTTTTTTATGGCTTGATCCAAAGGCTATAAAATCAATGGAAAGACTCAATCTTCAGTGCCGGATATTGTCATTATGACTTCCAAACCCATTGTTTTTCCAGAAGAGAGAACCAAGTTTCAGCATTTGTTGCTTAGTTGCAGCCCCTCCAAACGTCTTGGAATTCATGGCTTTATAACACCTTAGAAAACCAGACATATAGTTTTCACTTCAATTATTTATGCAGCTAGTTATTGATTCCTTTTTGTCTGGTAGCCCCAGTGAAATGTTTCAGTAACTCTGCTCTTATTCTATCCAAGGCTTTATTCTGCTGTACTTGGCTTTTCCCTGTGAATGCTCTCCAAGTACTACCAGTGGGACTCAAGTAGTTTACTGGAATCCTGAATGGGCAGGACAAAAAGAAATTTGTTGCCTAGGTAACTCAGCAAAATAACCAATTAGTTTATGCAAGTCTGCCTGCTTATCTGCTGAAGAACAGATGAGCATTTATGCATTTAATATTATGTTCCTTTTCTAGTGAGTATCCATGCAGATTATACTAATGAAATATTCAAAGAAATTCTTTCTCTCTGATTGATCTGACACAAATGCCATGGATCCCTGGATATAGTCAAACGAGGTAAGATCAATATAGAAATTAACTTTCTGCTGTCAATCTAATGGGTGTAGATCTGATTTTACTGGTGGCATCAACCTAATGATTTGCTATCACGAGTAAGTATCAAGCTAACACTAGGTAAAGTAAGAATTTTACACGAAGAACATGAAATTACATCAACAAACAGATTTTTACAAGCTGAATCAGAAAAAAAAAGTCATAATAGAGAAATGTCATTTAAGTATTCTTTAACGATGATTAACATAATGTCAGATCAGGAAAACTCAGTCATTTAAATGCATAGACTTTAGAGCCAGATTGTTCATCTCGTCTGCTCTTAACGAAGTCAGTCCCTGTGAATCCCGTATGAATGCTGGCCCTATTCATATTGACAGAATGTTTCCTGTTGACTACAACAATGCCAGGTTTTCACGGTCTGAACATTTCGGTTATTTCTGCATAAAGGGGAGGGATAATATTATTTCCTTTCTCCTAGCCTTTGTCTGTGTGCTCTCTTCAATCACACTAGAAACTCTCTGGAGCAAACTCTGGTTTACTGGTTTTCTGTAGTGCCCAGAACAATAGGGCCTCTTGTGGCCAATAGCAGTCATAATAATTTGAATTGTTTCCGTCCTTAATCAGGTCTCAGGATGAGACATTTTCTGCCCAGTTCACACATTTTTCATGTTTGTTTGTGTTTTTTTTCTGTTTGTTTGATTGTTTTTGTTTTGTATTCTTAGCAGATAGAGAAAAGATATGCTCAAGTGACCTGATGAAAGCCTTACTACCCCATCCTCTGCCCACCCTGTAATAAACTCTGTTCGTACCACCTAATGTTTCAGTGAAACCTGTGTGGAATGGCTACTTAAATTTCAGATAATGATCTGACAATTCAGCATCTGGAACCACAAAAGACCTTTGCAAAGGACCTGAAATTTTCTGATAAACGTTATGCTCCTGAACTTCCCTGACACACTGAAGGTTGCCAGCAGAATTCCTAAGAGGATGTTTTGGAGACTTCAGTCAGTGCTGAGGAAAGCACTTGCCTTTCTATACGGAAAGCCGATATAATGACCAAGAAGAAAAGAAAAGAGCGATCTGAAGAAAAGGGAGGATAGGAATAATTTTTCTGTGAGGAAACTGGAAGATAGCAAGGCTAAACCATAGACATTTGGGACTATATGGTATTTCCAGTTGAATATTGCTGGGCAGAGGGGTTTATTATGTACTTTTTTTCCACATTGATCTTAATCTATTTATCCCTCTTCTTTCAGTGTCGAGCCTGGGAGCTCAGGTGAAGAAGGAACTATGCCTGTGAGGTGGGAGATGCAGATCAATAGGGCATGATTGAGTGCTCTATTATGACCTTACACAGCACAGCAATGAAATTTGGTTCCTGTAACTACTGTTGGAGTTTAAAAGCCATCGGTAAACTTTAATAGGATCTAACCAATGCCCGTAACAATATTGGGCTGCTGCAATTCCATCAGTGGCACACTGCCAGTGTCTACACTTTGTCTGAGTGAACCAAACAAACATTATATCAAACACATTTTGTAGTGAATAGCTTCACTAGACTTTTTCTCAGAACCTGTAACTTTAATGTTTTAATAAAAATATAATATAAAAATAGACACAAAACTGACCTTTCAGTTCCCACCAAGAGAAGAATCTCTTGTTCTCATTCTCAGATGCAAACTTGAAGAAGGAATCCTGGGAGATTGTTTTTAAAATGAGGCAAGGACATTCAACAGAGTGAAGAGATGCTCGGGAAGAACTTCAATGAACATTATGTAAAATATGAGACTTTTTAAGTATCTACTTTCTTTTCAGCCAAAGTTCTTGGACACATTAATAAAGCATATGATGGCCATTAATGAAGCGGGGGATTTTTTAAGCAAAGAAAAGATCAACCTCAAGTAGGCAAACCTGTGAAAGCAATTCAGAAAAGGGAAGGCACTGGAGTGAGCACACCAGAGATTCATCTGGATGATCACATATCCCGCTACAGGTATCACCAACCTATCTTTATCCACCTTCTGGAAAGACAGTTCATTGATACCAACTAGATCAGCTCAGGAATTTGTTTGATGTGCTTAAGAGATTGGTAACAATAGCTCCTAACGTGACTCGTTGCGGGGTGACAGTGTTTCCTTGGAGACAGTGAATCCATACAGCCCCAGCCAGGATCCTTGCAGGTTACTTCTCTTCAGAGGGTGTAGAACTACCACTCTATGCAGGGGCAAAGATGGGAAGATAAGCTTTGACTGTAGACAAATAGCCTTATGCAAGATGTGAGGATTTTATGCAACAGCAAGACATGTCTGAAAGGTAGGAGGGTGAAAGAAGAGAAGTATCTGTAGTCATTGCACAGCTGGCTTGACATGCTCTGACAACAAAGATAGTGTTACAGGATTGAGTGTCTTTTTAAAATGTACCAACCTGTGCTGCTGATGGAGGTTGTTGTGCAGTGAAAACTGGAAGAAAAATGTAGGTTTTCTTGGTGTCATTGGCTGATTACTGAAAGACAAAAGGTGTTTCAACAAAAATGTGTAGCTTGATGTAGAAATGTGTGGAAGGCACATTGATTGAGATGTGGAATTTGTATCGTTGCAAGTTAAACCCATGAAGAGCTGCATGGAATATTTGTTTAATATGCTTGGAATGTATAATTATGGTGATAAGACCTAATTATGTTAATTATGTCTTTTTGGGGGGCAATTTTATGATGCATAAAGCAAGATAATTGATGACAGAGCTAACAGCAAGGATGTGTTGTAACCATAACTTACAGGTGTGTTTGCCACTAAATTATGCTCAAAATAACTGCTTCAAAATGTGGCATAATGTCTCATAAAACTCCTATAAAAAATAATTGAAAGGTAATAGAGCATGGAAACAATACGTCCAAGTCCTCTACTATTCTGAGTTCAGAGAGTTCACCTAATAAATGCTTGCATACAAGGAACAGCTGCCACACAGCAGTAAGTGGTGTGCAGTTGGAACAAAGTGCAGCCTGAATTCTGAGTTTGCTGTCTTTTAAATACCTATACAAATTGTGTTTGTAAGCTGACCCTGCAGTTCATTTGTGTTGATCAGCTTTGGCAGGTGCAACTGACTGAGACAACATAAATAACTGGGGGTTTGCATCATGCAAGAAAACAGCCATTTGTGGAAATGGTTTGGACAGATCCATAACCAGCTCTCTTAGAGCCTGTGCAAAGCTAGCAGCTCTGACCTAGGTAGAAGAGCTAGAGCTCTTTGCTTTGGGAGGACTTATCACCCTTTTCTTAGCTTTTCTGGTGGAGTTTTTTTCCTTCTTCTCAACAATGATCCTAAAATACATTAGATTTGGTTCCTTTAGAATGGTCCATGTTTTTCACTTCTATAGTAGCAGGACTGAAAGAGCTCAGAGCACTTTGCTGTTAAATAGCAATCTGACCAGACTCCCACTGAGATCAACCACACGGGAGCACAGGCTTTTCCATCATACATGTTCTGCAGTTTGGTGGGATGTGAAGCTGTAGCGAGCACCATAGGAATTCTGACTCTGAATAAGTGAAGAGGTAGTATAAATAGCCCTGCTTCTTGTTCCCAAATCTTTTATTGAGGGCATTTCAGATCTACAGAAAAAGCAGCCGTGGTTCAGTGAAAGCCAAACCTGCTCAAAGCTGCTGATTCATGGAATGTAGCTGAGGATAAGACCACCGAAATCTAGACCAGACCCCAAAACTGCTCAAAACACTGGGACAAAAGCCTTTGAAATCCCAATTGCAAGAGTTTGCTTATAACCTTCTGTATCTTTACTACTCTTTCCTTGCGCTTTCCATTTGCCATTTTCTGTGAGGCGAAGCTGAACCGGTGCTGTAGAGTCTAAGATGTTTATCAAGGCGCTCAGTTGTATCAGGAGAAAGGAGTCTTTGGACCAAAAGTCTTTTCTGAATGGTCAAATATCTAAAATAATACACCGGAGAAGTGTTTTTCACTCAGCATATCTTTCACCGATGTATTTTCAGAAGTAGCTCAGCTATAGCTCTTTGAAGTATTTAATGGGCTTTTAATATATTCTACCGTTAAAGTCAGCTGAGCTCAAATGTACTTGCAGATAATTTACAGCATTGTGTTGCCTATGAAAATTTTGCCAAGCTGTCAGTGGAAGGAGAAGCAAACCCCTTTCATGGACACACGACTGACGCTGACATCTTGATAAAATATGACTTTTATCAGTGAACTCTATAAGAGTGCATGATTTTCCAAGATATGGCCTGATATCTCATAAATCACATTTTGAAAAATGCAGTAGCTGTTCTGTACTCATTCCTTCCAGTTTACAAAACAGTTCAGCCACTTAATTCTCCACTGGGACTTCCACAGAGGAAAATGCATAAAATTGGGTTAGTCACGAGTACTTTTGCTGACCCCCACAGTGCACGCTACCTCTATTCAGCTCGTATGTAGCACTCTAGATTTCAAGGTGCTAGCAAAGAATTGTTCTGTGCAATTTGTTTGCTTCTTGTTTAATTGTTTAGGTGTAGTGGCTATTTTATATATTTCAGTGATGCTACATGGAACAGATTGATTTCCCTGAGCTTTTTTGAAGTGAGCAGAAGTTCTGCCATTTCAAAGCACTTAAAGTAGCATCCTCTTCATCAAATTTCAAAAGCCCTGAAGTTGTGTCTGCTCTCAGGAAAGCCTGTGGGCTCCTCACATAGACAGTGTGGGCTGTGGTTCACTGCAGCTGAAAATAATAGACATGGAGACTGGGTTGAGTCTGTGTGGGTGTCTGGACATACCCACTTGTCACCGCTGACTGTACAGGAGCCAAGAAAATTTGCTAAGCCTGGCTTTGCAGGCTGGCAAGTCCAACTAGGTGGGAGAAATCACACTCTAACCAGCTGGAGCTTTTAGATATTTAATGTTGACTTGAGTATTCCGAAATGTTGTATGTGGATTTGGTATCAGGGGCAAAACTGTAGCCGTGATGTGAACAACTAGACTGAGGGCCAGTCTCAGAAATTAGAAGCTGGTCACACACAAGACTTTTTCTCCCTTACCTTTTTAAGTTTCCAATCCTATTTTCTAGGATTCTTAAAATACAGTCAAGTATCTCTACTTAGAAGACATCACAGACACCCGCCCCCATCCTAAGAAGAGAGAGAATGGAGGAATGAATGCTATTGCTACAGAGGGTTTCCATTAGTGAAATTAATTCCTCTCTCATAAGAATTTAGGTCTATGATTTATGATAACCACCAATTTCTCACTGCAGGCAAAGTGAGAGGAAATGACTCAGCCTGGACAGACATCATGAATCTAATTTTTTTCCCCCTAATGCCTGACATAATCTAGTGTTGCTGCTCCCAGAGGTGTCATTGGAGATTCATATCCAGCCGAAGGGCCTCACAATCAAGGCAGAAGATTTTGTTACTTTCATGTACTGTGTGATCTGTAATTGTTGGGAATTGCATCCTGCCTCATTCATTGCCATTGCTTTTGCATCAATTTTGCAGCAAAATAGTAAGGAAAACAAAGCAAGGGAGAGAAAAGCAGTATTGCACTTGCTCCTTCAGAAAAATCTTCTGTGACATACTGTTAGGGTCCAGCTGGTGCTTATTAAACTCAGGCAGTTTTGAGATGAAAAATGCTTCCTTCTGTCCTTCTTTCCAAGAGAAATCTCACTACCCACTTGATTGGAGAAGTCTTATCTATCCCATATTGATTCTAGAACTTCATGTTTTATTTTCAATCACCAATACAGAATTTTGTGAGTGAGTTTCTGCCAAAAGATCAGAATAGATATCATGTTAAATGGTTCAGCTAAAATGTCTTATCCCACATTTCAAGGGACTAGGAGCATATATTCTGGTCTCAGCAGAGGAGGAAATATCTAGCTGAGAGGAAGGTAGGTATGAAAAGTCTTGCAGTTATAAATAGGCATTTGAATACATCCTAAAAAAAAATCACTTCCAAACCTAAGAAGAATAACAGATCTTTTTCTTAAATATAAAAGAATTCTACATATTTCTCCAGTACAACCTCATTGAACGTACAAGGAAGCAGAAGCAAAACAAATACCAAGAAACAAGGCTAAGCAAGAGTTCCTAGCACTTTGGTTTTACTTTTTTTTTTTACCTGACCAAATGTCTTTTCACAGAGTTGCTGTGTGTGTGAATGCCTGATCGTCTGTAGCAGCACACACACGTGAAAATGGTCTGTTTGCCTCAAGATGACCTCTAAAAATGCCTCAGTAAATAGCTATGCTTTTCAAAAATGCTGAGCTTGCTCAGCTTCTTTTAAGCCACCTATGGTTTGTTGTGGCTGGTTTGATCCCGTTACAAAAAACATCAGGAAGCATGAAGGGAGGAGCAGTTCCGTATGTCAGTATTGTTCTGGACAGGCAAAAGCCAGGACAGGTGTAATACTGCGGTTTGCTAATGTTTAAAAAAGGCAAAACAATCTTAGAAAGGTCAACAGCATATGTCTCGTCAGGGTTATTTGCCAATAATCTGTACTCATAAGTTTTAACTGACGTTCTATTTAGCTTGTCTGTTCCACTCAATATGAAGCTTTCATTACCATCCTCACTGGACCATTTTAAAGGTCCTTTTTTATTCTCCATTTCTGCTCCTGACTGTAATTGTTTTAATGATGCTTACTGACAGCTGATACTTTCTGGCAAGCTCTCACCGAGCTTGTACAGTAAAAGTCAAATGTGTGTGCTGTGTTCACACACTTACTAAATTAAAATATATATTTTTAAATTGTTTCAGGGTAAATTTCTAAATTGTAGCTGCCAGTCTGCAAATTATTCAATCTCTCTGAAGCACAACCAGAGAAATTGCATAATTTGGGGTATATAAAATGTACTTTTGAAAGTGTTCTTAAGCAGTGAACTAGCAAAGTGCACAAGCACATGACTTCAGAGTTCAGCTCTTCTCTGGAGCCTTGACATCCTACTAAAACATACTCAGGAGATTAAAATAAATAGGCAATTGGGGTATCGTATAATACAACCTGGATCCATAAAAGCAGAGCTAGAAGGGGATGTATCATGCTATTGAACAAGTTCATTTCCTTATTTTCTCTGAGTTTTTTTCTAACAAACTGCCAGTAAGTTCCTCTTTCTAATGTGTAGACATATATGTGAAAGCCTTGCATGGCTAAGTACGAGGCGAGAGGTCCCATTAAGGGATAAGAGGGGGTTACCTATGGTTTGACCTCAGGATCATGTGGCTGTTGTCTGGTGGTAAATCCTACCCCATACTATTCTGTATTTTCCATTCTTACAAAGTTGTTTGCATTTCTCTGAACATAATCAATTACTGGTTTAACATCTCCTCTCTAGTTCCTCAGGTCTGACTACAAGCAATCAAAAATTCTGTAAATCCTATTCATCCTGCTGCCCCACCCTAAGTGATACACACACAATTCCACCGGTTTTATCACAGAACAGAGGGATCATCCAGCAGAACTGTGATTCTGGGCTACCTTTCCCAGTAAGTGCTTGGCTTACCAGTCTGAATACGAGGTTATAGAAGAGAGACACTGGCAAAGAGTAACTAAGGCAGAAATCTCTTCCTCAGCTTTGAAACTGATTACATTTTGCCTCCTTTTATCTTCCAAAGCTAGATGAGATTATAAATAAGATTATATGATATGGTATCAGTAGTGGCAAGGGATTTGACTCAGCCTTTGAGCACTACGCAGAGAACTGGATGCAATGGGCAAGTTATATTAAGTCGTGAAGAAGCTGTGTACATTTGCTATAAAATGTCATAACCAGGGGTGCTATGAAAGGTAACAATAGAGATATTCTACTAGAAGACCTCTCTCCAGTATTTGAGCCAATTTGCAGGAGTAAACCAGAATTGGCTGTGGTGAACTACATGTCAAACTGAATTCCTACAGGATTTACTAGCTTCTGGAAGTGGCTCTAACTGGAGGGGATGAGTCAGAGGTGGGCACTCCCTTTCTCCTTTCCCTTCAACTTCACCATCACAGTTTCCAGTGAAAAAGATAACTAAGTTCAAGCAAATGCCAAGCTGCATTGCTCTGAGAGGTTCCCCCACTCTAGGCAAAGATGGTGATGTGTCTGCTGGGCACCATGCAAATCACATCTACTCCACACACTACAGGTGGAGTTAGAGACTTAAGTGCCTGCTTGCTCACAGGAGACAAACACCTTGGAAATTCTAGGGCATGTTTTAGTGGAAAAGCAAAATGGGCAGAAACCTCATAGTCTTGACTGCACTGGTAGGATTTCTGTCAGTTCTGTTCAATTTCTGAGTTGCTTTCGGGATAATATTGTGTGTAAGCTTGTCCAGGAATGTCTTGACATGAGTGTGCGTACACAAATGCAAGCCCTTGTATCCTCACTTCCATACATCATTTTGCTATTCACCACATAGTATTAATACAGAAGACATTCTAAACATGTATGAATATTATTTCTACTGTAATAAGGCCAGAAATATAAGAAAATACAATGCCAGAAACTGAAAAACCTTAACTGGTTCTTTTATATCTTTATTTTGCTTTTTTTAAGCTTCCTTCTGATTCCTTCAAGTATCTCAGCTGGTGTGACGTAGAAGAACATGATGTTAGAGGAAATCAGCTTCACTGTCCCCGAGTGAGAGAAGGTGAAGACCAAAAAGACTTATCCATGTTTAAGCCTTTATTTACTCAAACAGTATGTCCTTAAATGTTATGAGCTTAAATAATGGAGTTTGCCGTTATTTTGAAAAGGGGCAGGATTTCATTCCTACGTGCTGGCTTTTTTTAATCACTAGGAAAATACCTTTTGTAATGTTGAAAATGGGAAACAAAAGCCAGAATTGCAATTTCAAATCTTTCAGTATTGTGGCAATTATTCTTCTCAAAAGTTCATTGATGCTTAAATGCTGTTCCAAATGCAATAGCCATATGGCAAACAAGAAACCAAGAGTGAAATCTAGTCCTGAAAACAGTGGCACATGTGTTTTAAGACTGAATCAGCCCAATTACAAACTATAGACACACTGAAAAATAGAGAATGAAAGGCAGATTTTCTATCCCCTTTTGGTATGTTTGGGACTAAACAGTGGAAAAATTCCACACTGTCCTTGCCTTAGTTTGGAATTTAAAGGTGTCCATAGCTCTAAGCTTTTCAGTAGACCTTAAGACTTTAAGTCTTCAGCAGGTGTCTCTAATACAAATGAGGGTTTGAGTATGGTTATTGATCCCAGTTGCAGTTGTTGTCACTGGACTGGAAGCTACAAACATATTCTGTCCTCGGGACAATTAAAAGATAAGTACAGAACCATTTTATAAACTCATAGCATGTGAACAAATGTATAGAAACAGTATTTTAGAACTGATATGCTTATGCTCAAGCATTTAGAAAAAGCTTTTATTCTGAGCCGTAGAAGAAATGTCACTTACTAACCATGTACCAAATCATCATGACTTTAGATTGCTTGTTGAATTATGGACCCTGAAATGGTAGAAAAATCTTCACATTAATTTACTTCTTAGAAGCCTGGAAAGCTGCACACCTACAATATTACATATATTTCTTCATATCTGATATCTTCCCAGCTGTACATATGATCTTTCAGCAAGTAACTAAGTGCCCATTCCATATCACATCCACTATTGTAAATCTTTTTTTCTGAGCAGGGCCTTCAAAAGAAGAGCTATTTTTCAGAGGAGAAGAATATACTTTGAAAAAAAGAAAGCAAGTAACGGACACAGAGAAGTGGCAAAAGAAACTGCAAGAAAACTGGGAAAACTGTGCTGTAAAACTTTCTCATTAACTCTTTGTACTGTAGTAGTAAGTAAGCCAAATAATAATCATGTGCCAGCAGCTCTCTGCAGATAGCAGCTTTAAAGCTCAGGTTGGCACCATGACATTGTAACCCAAAAGTTTTTACAAGCTGGAAGAAACTCTGGAATATATTGCAATTTGTTTTCTGACCCTGTGCAAAGAGTAAATTCCTGTGTTGTGACAGGGCTTCATTTGTGCTTGGCCATATAAACTAATGATGTTCTTTGCCTGCTTAGTGCCCAATGATAAATGAGTGGTTAGGGAACAGCATAGTTTCATTTCAGCTCTTTCACTCTCTCCTCATCCTAGCCTGACCAGTTCTTTTGGGTGGAGGTACTACATTACTGCTGGTTCTGATTAGCAGTAAGTTATAAACCTGCCTAAGATCAGGTAGTAACTTCATCTGATGTTGACATCCAATCACTTAGTCCTTCTTTCTCCACCCAGGGCACACACAGGCGTGTCCACTTGAAGAGGAAGGAGGGGCTGGGCAGTAAAATTCACACTCTTAAGAGATGGTTTCTTTCTTCTTTACTGTCAAGGATTATGCAGTTCATCAGTATGATTCTAAGGTGAATTTGGCAATTGGCACCACATATTGGTATAAGAGCATCATGATAAACCAGATTCACCTTTTAACTAATTCTGACATTGAAAAGATTTAATGATACAGTTATTAGAAGGAAAAAAAAAAAAAAAAGAAAAAGAAAAAAGAAAAAGAAAGAAAGAAAAAAAAAAAAAGAAAAAAAGGTAAGTTATTTCTCTTCTGTTCCCTTCCCAGGAGTTGAACCTTTCATTTCAGGACCTGGGTGATCTCTACCAGGTGGAAAATTTCAAAAGGATTCTCCAAAGATTAATTCGTGTGGAAAAGCTTTGGTTGGTGGACAATTCTTTGACAGACTTAAGTGCCATAAGGTTGCCAAGGTAGACAAAATGCCGGGTTCCTATTTTTGTGCAATATCGTGGAAATCAAACCCATTATTTACCTAATTTAATAGCTGGGGCAGACTCTCGAGAACTGCAAAATATGGTATTTTGGGTGGTATTATATTGAGAATCCATCAGTATATTGCTATTCTGAGTTCATGTGACACCAAACCAGGACATTAAGTTGAAAATACTCAGTAAGGTGGTCAGGTGACATCTCCTGTATTCCTGGTGGATAATTCATGAGTCTTATCAAGTTCAGTGATATTTTTACTAAAAGGGAAAGTTGTTAAAAACTGAAGGAATGTATATGAAGAGGTGGTGGAACATAGCCCAAGCAGAGAGGCTGAGTGTGACAATGACAATAATAGTTTTACAATCCATCTATTGCTATTATGTTGTCATCTGTCTAAGTGTATGGAAAGTTGTAATACTGAGAACAGGAATAGTGACGTATCCACTGTACAATATAAAGAAAGCTGACAGTATAAATTGTAGGGATCTGATCTTGCAGTCCATGGGTAGGCAAATACAGCACAAATGTAAAACTAGTGTGAAAGCAGGTCTTGAGGAATCAAATTCGCATGTCTCTCTTTGGAGGACATGACTTAACTATGGCAAGAGCCATCCTTTTGTCAGTTTACGGGTAGATACTGTTACAGATGAGATTGCTGATGTCATACACTTTATACTTCACAGATGCAGAGAACTTAATGTCAATAAAAACCACTTCACATCCTTCAAACAGCTGCCAAAGATACCGCAGATTCAGCACTTATCACTCGCTGAAAATAACATTCTGACACTAAGTGGAATATCAGACTTGAGACATACTCCACTTGAATCTCTTATACTCAAGAGGAATCCCTGTGAGTTTCAAGAAAGATACAGACAACTGTAAGTTACCATCTCATGACCAAGAGAAGTTGATCAACACAAAGAAATGTTTGTGAGAGAGTTCAAAAGGAACAGGATTTCAAATACAACAAGCTCTCTTGAGCAATATTGTGATTTTCCCATAGTTTTAACTATCATAAATGCTCTAGGAATATGGGCTGGTGAGACAGTATCTGATAATAGTCACAAAATACTCAGAAACTGCCTAGGAGGCTTTCTAATCACAGGACCAGCAGTTCTTGAACTGAACTAAGTCCATGGATCAGGTTTAGAAACTGTGAGTAGGGCAGATGAATTAGAGTCCCTTTTATTAATACAAACTACCTATTACTCAAACACTCTTCAGTCTCATTACATCCCTCGTGTATTCTGAAAGGAGTCTAAATTGCATTACATGTCAGAGATGGAATCAGAAGGATGTGTTGCAGGATGGGAGCTGAAGCAAGAGAAAACTAAGTTACCTTAATTTAATTTTTCTGGATTTTCTTCTCTCTGTGGCAGCACTGCAGAGGCTGCACTGCCTTGAGCACCCCTCTCGGTGCAGGTTTATGTTGCAGGCAGTACAGTGTAGTGTAGACTTAACAGAGCTGCCTCAGGCACTGGAAATGAAAATTCAAATCCAAGGCAGAGTAGAGAATTCAGGGGAAAATAATCTATTCTATGTCTTGTGTGTGTTTTGACACTCACACCCGGACTCCATTCTTCCCCAGTTTCTTTGACTCCAAACGCTGTTGCCAGGAAAAAAATTCCACACAGGTCAGAAAGAGGAACAGTGTGATAGTGATGCTTGTGCTTTTTAAAGGTAGATAGGCAGATATGAAAGTGAAAGTTACAAAGTAAATTTAAAATGATGGATTTCACATTCTATTTGCATATCAAAAGACACAGGAGAACAAAAGCCAAAAAGCACTTTTTAACAGTTGCTAATTATTTTTCTGTTCCCAATGCTACCGTTTCTTAAGGCAATTAAATACTGGTGTTACTCTGGCATTACTTTCACTGCCAGTGTTGTGAGACAGAATGAACCATTTTTTTCAAGCACAGGTAATCTGTGCTTGAAAAAAACCCTGAGTTATGTGCTGAGATTGAGCACTGGCGTCCACACTCACCTCAAATGGCACAGGAGCAAATACTGTAGTATGTGGGTTAACACCCTGGAGATGCTTATGGGGGTGTCTGTGGCTCCATCAAGCTCTTCTGAAGAAGAAAACAACATCTTCCTGACCGAGGTTAGAGATACTGGTGTGCTGTTGAAAAGGAACAGTTTATTAGGAGGTAGAGCCATTCATTTCAGTTTGGCATCATGCCCACAAAATAGGGACTTCTTTTCTTCAGGAGAAACAGCAGTGCAAAAAGCTTTGCAGAGTTTCTTTGTCACAGAAGGATAAAAGTTGAGTTGTACTTCTTGCAATCTGAGCCTTTGCTTTTCAGCAGCCTAGGAAATTCAGTCCAGGCTAACACCGTGTCCTCTCCTTTGCATTAGACAACTGCTTTGATTCTACTCTATTAAAAATGTAGATAATTGTGGTGTGTTACTGAGTCTAGGATACAAAACTTGTGCAACAGAGTGAAAACTGAAAATTTTAAATTAGCTCTTTATCAGATAAATTCTGCAACAACAACAAAAAAAATCCAGATTTCCAACAATACAAATCTATTTTGGGTATGTTTGAATCTCTATTCTTTGTTCTCAACATTTCACAAGATGATTTATCTCAATTTCTATTTTTCTTTTGTTTCTCTCTTTAAGTGTATTCTCCAGTTTGCCAAATCTGAAAATGCTGGATGGTATCCCAAAACTGCCAGAGGACTGTTCACCCCCAGATATCAGGTTTTTTTTCAAGATGTGTACTATACTCTAGCACTCTATTTTTGTAGGATTGCAGCTGGGCTAGAATCATCTCACTTCAAAGACAGAATAAACCCTGTATATGGAAGTTACAATTTTATTTGTGATTAAAGAGATATTGAAGCAGAAATGTAATTATTTTGAATGAGTTTGTGATACCACAGACTTCAAATAAGTATGGCTAAATGACATGTAAATAAGATATAATGTGTATGCCGAGTGTCACGAGTTTGTTGTATTAAAAATATTGGGTGACTTTCTTGTCTAGGAACTCTCTGTAGACAGCTCACAATTATTGACTCCTACTGCATTTACCCAAAACATGTCCAGGTTCATAGCACATGTTCATTGTGGGAAATGGTGCAGGGATTAATATCCAGGTTGTGAGGGAGAGAAAGAAACCCACCCTGAATTAAAGAGCAGGCTATGCAATTTCCTTCTCTATGTCCCACTAATGTCCTGGTGTTCTTTAATGCACTGCATAGATGGGAAAAACAGACCACCCCCACCATTCTGAGCATTCAGAATGAAAAAAAGTAATGCAAAATGTCCTTGCTTGTGAATTTGGTATGGCTGAGAGCACTGGGGAGGTACATCATGGAAGACAAAAGAAGTCTTTTAACTTGTTGCTGGCATTTTTGAGGAATGTCTTGTTGCTTGATAGACGTTCCTCAAACCAAAGCCACAATGAGGGAAAAGAGCAGTGGGAGCTGAGAAGGGATTTCTAAGGGCTCCCCAGGATATCTGAACGCAATTATCTTTGAGGAGTATCTGTCCTTGTCTGATTCATTTGCTGTTCAATTTTAGCTTTTTTTTTTTTCCAGGCAGTTCATGCTGGCACACAAATAGCTGTGCCACTAATGGTTCAGAAAAAGAATGACAGAGTCCTGGAAAATGAAGACAATTAACAGAATTGCCTAATTCCAGAGACAGTCAATAAATTCTCTGCTGTGTATTGGCTGCAGGCTCGGTTTGGTTCAGTTACGTGGGGAGGAGTAATGACTGTTCAGCCCTGTAGAGCTCTGCAGTGCTATGTCTTAGCAGCAGAAAGGTCACAGCAGCTCTGTACAGGGTCTGTGTTGGATCAGGGTGAGAGCAATGACTAGCTTGAAAAGTTTCCCAACTCTCCTTAAGAGTGTCTTTAGCTCTCGCACAGCCTACCAGTCAAAACAGTTGATCATAACGTTGCATGAACTAGATCACAGCAAAGTGAATGTATAACAGTATTTAGCTGAAAGTATTTTC
Source organism: Ceryle rudis (assembly GCA_033439905.1). Lineage (NCBI taxonomy): Eukaryota > Metazoa > Chordata > Aves > Coraciiformes > Cerylidae > Ceryle > Ceryle rudis. The sequence goes on from JAAGNO010029762.1 coordinate 75,898, forward strand.
TACGTCTGTGAAATGAAGAAGACAATGGACCACTGCATAGGTTGAGGGCTCACACTCCGGAAATATTCTTGCAATTCACAGAAGCAGGCCAGTTGCTTCCCAGTATTTACATACTCAAAGGGTTTGATAACTGGATCCAGTCGGTACCATCCACCCCAGCAACATGAACAGACCACACAATGACAAACCCCTCCATAAACACGCTACCAGATCAAGAGGGTGCAGTTTGACAATACCTGGCGACAAGCTTTGGCAGATTCGGAGAGAAGCAGTGTGGTTTACACAGAAACAACAAGCCAACCAGAGCTTTGAAGCAGGAAAAGCAGAACATTGTGCACTGTACAGCACAGCAAACTGGTCCAGAAGAATGGGAATCTTTCATGTGGGGAGGATAAGAACAGAATCCTGAAAGCTCTCTGAGGAATGAGGCTAGTATTCTACCTCAGATCTAGATATTAGACCAGATAGAGTGTAAAGCAATAATCAACATAAAAAAAAAACCAAACCCTGAAAGCACTATTGTGTTTGCAAAAGAAAAGATAAAAACAAAGGGTGAAATATATTCTTTCAGCTGAGAAT